>VDFB02040522.1:41968-105247 GCA_007258455.2 Sequoia sempervirens | reverse complement strand
AGATGGGTCCCAAGACTTGTATGTGCTCACTCCTTTTCTTTGAATTTTCCAAAATATTGTCCACATAGTCTTCAACTGTTTAGTGAATCATGTCACAAAAGATGAGGGTCATTTCTCTCTAATAGGTTTCTCCTGCATTCTTTATCGCAAATAGCATCATGTTCCAACAGTATGTTCCCCATGGACAAGTGAATGTAGTTTTGTGTTGATCCTCCTTGGCGATCATGATTTGATTATAGCCTGAAAAAACAATGCATAAGTGATAGCATATCATGTCTAGCTATTAAGTCCACTATGATGTCGATGTTCAAAAGAGGGAAATCATCCTTCAATCATGCCTTGTTCAAGTCTCTGAAATTAGTACAAATTCTGTTGCCCCCAATGGGTTTGGATACTGGTACCAGGTTTGAAACCCACTCAAGATAATCAATTGGTTAGATGAATCCAACATCTAAAATATTTTGTAACTCAAGTTTTACCAAGAGTGCTATCTGAGGGTGCATCTTCCTTAACTTCTACTTTATTGGTTTGGCTTCAAGATAGACTACTAGATGATGCACAACTATTTGTGGATCAAGCCCTGGAAAATCCATGTATGACCATGCAAAATTAGCTCTTCTCTCTTTTAGGAATGCTGCTAGGTTCTTTTGTTCTTCATCCAATAAGGATTCAACTTAGAAAGTGATCTTGGGTGCTTCTTTCATTTCCACATTGACTAAAGTGGCCTTTTCTACCAATACTACTAACTTTATGGATGCATTACACTAAGGGGGAGATTGAATCCCTCATCCTTGGGAACCTCAGAGAGGTTTTCACCCTCGGATGTATTCTTTCTTTTTACTATTTTAGGATCAAAGAGTGCCATAGTGTGGTTTTCACTCAAAAATCTACAAGTTAGTTGCATGTCATCAATTTTGCGACTGAAGGATTCAATTATCTCCCCATGGTACACCCTTCTATCGAGCTCTATGTAAAAAAAAAATTGTGATCTGCCAATGATAAGTTGTTGTGAAGTCCCATGAATTCTAAGATTTTTTCATCATTTTCGAATAAATCTAGAATTGGTGGTCCTTGTTGGTCCAAGTCAATGAGTTGTGGGTATACTATGTGTATTTCATTTGGTCAATTTCTTGGGGTGAAGGATGATGTAGATATAATGAAGAGGGATTTATTCTCAAATAGGTCAGCAACATCAAGGGGGAAGTCATCTAGGGTAGTATCACATGATGTTGGTAACCAAAAAGAAGCCTCAGCCCATTTAGTGGAAGTACCTTTGCTAATAAGGGTAACCTTGCTAGTAGTACAACCTAGGTCAAGATTCTTTGGATGTTTCTCAAGAACGATAGATTCTAGAAAGCCATTTTCATTTTTTCCTAGTTTCTCATTCTTGGTATACCCCATTCCCTTCATTAGTTGCAAGCCTTTGTTGTCATCTTCCATGGAAAGAACAGGGACGGGTCGTTCATCTTGATATAGCAGTTTAGAGACATCCTCCTCATTGACATCTTCTTTGTTTAGGTCCCCCCACTTGGTGAAGGTTGTAGTTGTCATCTTGATAGTTTCAAGGAAATTTTTGCTAGATATGGGTTTCCCATGAGATTTAGGGGAAAGAGGTAGCTCTCCCAACACAAAAGTATCCTTTGTTAGCTTATAGTTTCCACAACCATCATCCTAGATCACCAATTTGATGTCAAGTATGTTTTGCACAACAGGTGTTTTATTTTTTGAGGTAGATATAAGAGATGATGGGTCAACAAATGAGGTAGAAGGTATAGGCCTTTCTTCATTCTTGGGTATTTGGGGGATCTTATAGAACTTGACCTCAAGATTCTTGCAGTAGTAAAAAGGCTCAGGATCTCCATGGATGGTAACTTCTCTACCTTCAAAAGGAAACTTTACACACTGATGGTAGGTTGAAGCTACAAATTTTAGGGCATGGATCCAGGATTGACCAAGCAAGATGTTGTAGGGAAGATCAAGGTCTAATACTTGGCATGTAGTTTTTGTGATGATGGGTCCCACTTGGATGGGTAATGTGATAATTCCTTGTGATACCCATTCTTGATCATCATATGCTTTGATGGTGGTGCTCTTTATTTTCTCAATAGTATCCTCTGAATAGCCCATAATTTTGATCAACTAAATGGTGCAAATGTTCGGACCAACACCTCCATCTACTATGAATCTTTTAACCTTGTTCTTATGAACGATGACCTCAAGGTTTAAAGCAAAATTATGAGATGGTTACAATGGTAGGTCTTGCTCTGAGAAGGTGAGAAGATGATTAGTGATATTCCCTACCAAATCTTAAAATTGTTCAGTATCTATATCCTTAGGGACGAACGATGCAAACAGAGCTTCCTCTAAGATTTCCCTATGTATGGGGATAAACTCAATATTTATAAGATAGAAATCTATGTGGGAGTCTTTTTAAGCTGATCTAAGAGATTGTACTTGCTAACTTGCTTATTGTTGGATGAGTAGTTTGTTCCCTAGATTGAGATGGGACTCCTTGGATGGTGACTTTTCCACATCGTGTGGTGACTCCACATTCACTAGGCACTTTAATGGTGATGACGATAATGACGCTCTCATAGAAGGTGACCACATTGGTATAGGTATGTTGTACATTTGTGTAATCTTTATCTTTCCTAGTGTTGTTTCATTTGCTATGATTCGGCATAGGGGTCTTGTATATCTTAAGATCCTGATTACTGGTTGGTACCTCAACAGATATGGTGTCATTGTGTATAAGATATTGGATAATGTTTTTGAGTTGCATGCAATTTTTTGTCTTGTGTCATTTGATTTTGTGAAATTCAAAAATATCTTTTTCATTGTACCAGGGTAGTTTATCCTGCAGTTCTTAGTAGTTTTCAAAATTTGGAAGCATTATCAAGTTTGACTCTACCAATTTCTTCTTGATAGTCTGAATGGGTTTTGACAACTATGTGTATTTGCATTTCAGATTGTTGTTCCTATTGGGAGTTCATCTACGTTGAGTTTCGATGTTGTTGATCTGATTATTTTGTGGTGGTGTTGTTTGTTGTATAGTTGGTTGAACATTAGCGATTTGATTGTTGTTTGGCCTAGGAGCACTTAGGACTATCTTAGCATCTACCACTCCATCATTTGTTACATTTTTGTTCTTAGCCTAGACACGAGGCTTGTCATTTGAACTGATTGATGGATGGTTGTCTTTGGAGGTTTGAGTATTTCCCTATGATATTGAAGATCTCTTGATGTTAAGGGCCCTAGGGATGAGCTCGTCATAAGATGTGATGCACTGCATCTTCAAGTGGAAGGATAGATCTAGATCTAGATTTGATATGATAATGCCCACTCCTTGTTCATCAGGAATTTCCCACTTGCTTTTACTTGCTCTTTGCCTCCATCGTTACAAGAAATTGGAAAAAGATTCTCCCTTGTTTTGTTTGAGAGTATATAACTCTTCTAAGCTTACGTCAATGTCAAGATTCAAGGAGAAGTGATCTATGAATTTGTCAATGATTTTTTGGAAAGTTTTGATACTTGGAGGAAATTGAGAAAACCAGTCCATGGCAGGACCTGTTAAACTTTGAGGGAAGAGGTGCATCAAATAGGACTCATAATAAGTGACCTCCATACACATGACCTTAAACTCTTTGATATGGTCCATAGGACTTCCTCTTGCTTTGTATTTTTTGAATTTGGGGATTTCAAAAATGGGAGGGAACACTACCATTTTGATGCTTCAATCAAATGGATATGGGCATAGGTTTTGTGTATGGGGTTTCTTCATTTTTCCCATCTGGATATCCTACATTTTTTTTGTTAGCACCTTGAGTTGCATTGCCATATCGTCTTGTGGACTAGGTGGAGGAACATATGTTGTGTATTATGGAATGATGGATGAAGCGTACATGGGATTATGATATGATGAGGTGTTTTATGGTGTGTAGTATGGTGTAGGATAAGGTGATGATGGTGTAGGTGTATATGTTCCTAATGTGTTCAAATTGATGACGTTTTGTTGAGGGTTATAGTATAAACCTTGTTGTTGTTGTTGTTACACAAGTAATTTTTGTTGTTGGGCATATTGTTAAGCTTCTTCTTCTTGTTGTTGTTGCACGACTAAGGTGATTGGATTAAATTGTGGTTCATATTATGGGTAAAGTTATCCTTGTAATTCAATCTTAATTTGAGTATATGATTCTGAATCAACCCTTGAGTGTTCTGAAGTTTCCTTAGTTTATTCCTCGATGTCAATCCGAGGGTCATGAACTTGTGAAAGATATTGGGGTTGTTTTCCTAAGGGTTGAACCTAGAAATTCAAGTGTGGATGAATGAAATTGTTTTTCCTAAGTTTATTCTACAATTTGACTCTCAGTCCTCCTGTCAATTTTGTGACAAGAGCCTATATTCACACAGTCTACAACAGAAACTGATTAAAAAAAAAATAGTAAATAGTATTACTATTACACATGAAGAACATAATATAATAAAAAGGTAGAACAGAAATGAAACACACTAAACCACACCAATTAAACTCACACACATTAATAGTAAACAATGATAATAGTAAACTAGTTCAATCAAAGATAAATCAATGTAAGACTAAACACTTATTAACACATGATGCAATCCTATCGTAGTAATATTTATCGAATGTAATCTGCTGAATGAAACTCACACACATTAATAGTAAACAATGATAATTGTAAACTAGTTCAATCACAAACAAATCAATGTAAGACTAAACACTTATTACCACACGATGCAATCCTATCGTAGCAATTATCGGGTAGTTGATAAAGTGGGTCATGCTTTCTTTGACTATCGGTGATGGGTCTCACACACACAAGCTACTCCATGCTAACCAACATTCATTCAAATAACTTCACATTATTTTAAGTCAAAAAATAGAGATCTATAGAAATGATATTATTATCATCTATCGAATGAGTCTCGGCTTACATATTTATAGATACCATAAATCGATTAGACTTATAAGCACTACTAAATAAAAACATAGAAGAGTCTTTGGTTGTTTTGGCCTATTTCCAACAACCTTAAAAGATAATTGAAAATAGTTTGGAGTCTTTTTCCATTGTTAAAAAATGACATAACAACTTAAAACAGATAAATACAACTCAACACATGTTTAACCAAAATGAAAAATAATTCTTGAATGGTCTTCAACTCTATTCCACCGATGCCCTTGTCCATGTGCCATCCATTAAGCATCCCCTGGTACCAAAATCACTGAGCAAATCAATAAAATAGTCAAAGGATTTTAGTAGATTCATCGGTTTTCATCTTTTCTTGTATTTTATAAAACATCTTCAGCTCATTAACAAATGGTGACAAGAGCAACATAAAATCCTACAAAATGATAAGGTTTAAAGGAAAATACAAAGGTAAAATAAAGACATATGTCACCCTCATCATTCCCCCCGACTTAGGGTTTTGCATGTTGTCATGCAAAAGAGTATAAAGTACAAACCAAGAGCAAAAGGGGCTAGTTTCTGCATTGTGTTAGTGACTTCCTTAATCCATGACTAGTATAATGCTTACATCTACTTTTTATGTTCTTGAATGGTCATGAGGGATGTTCTAGAGGCATCTATTTGTTCAAGTGCTACCTTGAGTTGTCAAATCTCTTATGTCTGTGAGGAATCAAGAGAGCACACGCCTTGAACCTATCTCTAAAGGGTCTCATTTTCCTCAGTCACCCTATCCTATGAATCTTGCAATGCTTGATTTTCCTCTAACTTGGCTACCAAACCTTGGAAACCTTCTATCTCTTCTTTTGCTGATAGAGGATTCTCCTCTGTCAGTTTAGTTACTAAGTTTTGTAGGTCACTAATTTCCTCATTTGTTAACAAAGGATTCCCCTTCTCAAATTCTTCCTCTGCTTCTTGATTTCCAGTTGGGGGTGTCTCCATAGGTTCTTGTTCATTTTCAACTAGTGCATTCAATTCCTACTTTTTTGTTTGGGGAGATTATTCAGTGGTCCTTTGTTCTGCAAGGTTGACAGTGACTTTAGGTGTTAGTTCAACATGAAAGTATTGAATATTAGTATCAATATGAATATTCTCCTCATGTGACACAAACCCTTGCTCCATACCCTATGCATTCTCACCAAAGGGTTCCCTTATTTTTCCTTCTTCTATGGCTATCGCTACTCCCTATAAAACTAAAGGAAGAGATTGAAGGAGTTGGGTTTCTTGTTCACACCTAGTTTCATTTTCATTAGTAGTCATAGGTGCTTCTCTTGTATTCCTTCTATTGCTCCTTCATAGCTCCCTAGAATAATTTAATAACCTTTTGGTTTTGTGACACACAACACCTAGGACAGTGAGATCATTCACTTCTTTTGACTATTCAGAACCTAAAACATTGCTAGCTACATTTGCCAAATTTTCTAATTTTTTGGCTATAGAAGCAGGTGACTTCTCTTTAGTTGGTGATTTTTCCTCAATGGGTGATTTCTCTTTGTCACCAAGAGTAGCTGAAGCTAGTTTCTTTGTAGAGATAGGGGAGACTGAGGATATCTTGCTATGCTTTTTCCGCTTACCCCTAGTTTCCTAGTTTGGTGTGCAAGTTTTGACAAACTTTCTACTAGTAGGGGTAACACGGGAGATCTTGGCCAATTTGCTACTTCAGGCTAGGGTTTTCTTGATACCCTTCTTGGAAACCCTCTTCTTCATAGGTTTAGGGGAATCACCATAAAGTTCTTTGGTCCCCAAGTCTTCACTATGTTCTTCTGAAGAACTTTCATTATTGTTGCCCTTATTTGACTCTATGCCTACATACTCCTCTTTTTCAAAAGAACTAGGTGGGTTGACATGAGAATCCTTCTCTGTGGAGTTATCTGGGGTTCCTACATACCTACCTTCATAGGTTATATACTATATGATGAATTTTTCTACATTGTCCCAGGGCCACGAGAGTGAGATTAACTTTGTGCCCTATCTAATAATGATTTCAACAAAATCCTCTTATTCTAGGATCTTCTTACGTAGAGGTTTGAGGTCCATGGCACATTTGGAGTTATCCAGAAATTAGTTCTCCCCTGAGAGTAGAAACCTAGAGACATCGGTTATGCCTGCCACTAAGAAAGGAATTGTTAATGTGTATACTCTTGCTTCCTTGTTGTGGCAGGTCATTACAAACTCTTGTGCAATCTTCTCATCATACCTTCTTAACCGTTTAAAGTATACATCCTATCCTACTTTCTTGAATATTTTATAAGCATCAACAACCTCTGGTGCCCTCAATTCTTCCATAGTTGGAGGCTCAAAAAGATGATGATGTTCTCCTGCCATGACACTACTAGGAGGTCTCCACAACATAAAGAACTATACAAAGAAAATTCACTAGCATACGTAGAAACTGCCACTGAAAATAGGTGTTGAGAATAGTAATTAGTTATCAATTGTAACTTAAGTGATGAGTGGTTAATGAGAAATTAAATTTGGAAAGTGTGTTGCAAAGTTTGAAAAGATTGTTCTACACCAATGTCATCATAGTAGCTCATGGTTATAATAGTAATAGTGACATTAACTAAATGAAATCAAGAAATAATGGATTTTGGCATACTAAAAAGGATACAACAAAGATACAATGTGATGGTTAAAGTCATGACATGGAATTTGACAAGACAACCCCCCCAACTTAGCATGCGACCCATCCTTGGGTGACGTCACCACTCATTAAATGAAAAGAATAAATTCAAATAAAATAACAAGGAAAAGAGAAAAACCAATGTATACCAATACCAATGAACATCGATGGTACAAAATGGTGACATGGGAGTAATCATGGAAAAATAGAGAGTGGAGCTAGAAAATGATAGTGCCAGTGTTGTCATGGAAATGCCAACTAGGTAGTGTTAGTATTGAAACCAAAGGTGCCACATGGGGTTGAGAAGACAATGTGGTAGAAAAGACATCAAGTGAACCATGACCATCATAACCAAGGTGAAGTACAACTAGCAGGCTACCACGGTAGAAATGAGTACGGTGAGGTTAGGACACATGATACCCTGACATGGAGGTATCAAGAGCGTGTGAATGGACCACAAAAAATGACCAGAGGGCCAGATGGAAAGTGGGTCTAGAAGATCGGTTAGGAAGAAAACATCACCCGATGGAAGAGAAGAGAACCAAGTGAAAAAGGTTCTTGTCCAAAAAAAGACAGGAACTAAAGTCATGTAAGTGAATGTGGCACAATGTGAGGTGGGAGCAACCCAATAATGGTGGTGGCCATGAAGAAGGTAGGAGCAACCCAAAAATGATGAGATAAAGGTCTGGTCATCCTACACCATCCACAAACAACCACAACTCAAAGATGAAAGCAGACCCTAGCACATAATTGATAGGAAGGCAGAGTTGTGTACCTGATAGAATTATGCAGGCTATATAGATATTTTGTTTTCTTTTTTCTCTTTTTAATTTTCTTTCATTTATTTTTTCTTTTTAAATATTTTGATCTCGATGATAGACACCAGTAACCTGGTTTTCTCCCCATCATCACCTAGAAGCACTGGGAACCCAGTTTTCACCTCTAGGACTTATTTAGTAGTTAACACCCGCTGAAAACCAGTTTTCAAACGTTAACTGGCCAACAATGCTCAAATTTTTTCATTGTTGGATCTTTTATTGCATTTTTTTTTAAAGATTTTGAAAAGTACCTAAAAGGTACTAGGAGAGACCACAAAAACCCTGTCAAGCAGATGGAATTCCTTAGGAAAATTTGAGACAAATTCTTCCCTTAAGAGAGGCCTCTTGTACAACTTCAACTAGTGATCATTGAAAAATAAAGCCATATGATCAAAGTCCATGATGCGAAGCTTAACTACCCTGTTATCATAGGCCATCTCAATTTCATAGGGCTAGAGCCACTAGGTGTTGAACTGTCCCTTAAAATCCTAGAAACGAGAATCATACAAGAGTTCAAAATCACCTAGTTGAAATGACCATTGTTGAATGAAACAATCATGATAGAGATCACACTGGTTCTAGACAATCTCTGCATGGAAGAGTGCTTGTTGGTGAAGTTCATCTAATGAGTGGAGTTGTGCAATTTGTTCTTTATATGCATCAGACAAGTTCATACCCAGTTGGAGTGCGATACAAAGAGTTTTTACCTCAAATTTGATAGCAAGAACATCCCTTTTACCATATAAAATATCGTAAGGTGTCAAACCAGTAGTGGTTTTCCATGTAGTACGGTAGGCCCACATGGCTTCAAGAAGTCGCATAGCCCATTCCTTCTTATGGAGGACAAATTTCTTGGTAAGAATGTCCTTGAGTTCTCAGTCAGTGACTTTGACCTAGCCATTAGCCTGGGGATGGTAAGGCGAAAACTTGAGATGCCGAATCTCATATTCATGAACCAAAGAAGAAATGAGGTCAGATGTGAACTATGGAAATTGATCTGTAACTATCTCACATGGTACACCAAACTAAGTAAAAATCTCAGAATAGAGGAATTCAACTACCTTGGTGTCCCTAGCATGCTTTAAAGCAACAACTTTAGCCCACTTTGTTACATAATTTGTACACACAAGGATGTATTACTTGTTCTAAGATGGTGGGTTGATAGGTCCAACAAAGTCAAGTCCCCATTTTTCAAAAGGCTCAATGGAAAACTAAGGATGCAAAGGCATTTCATCTGAGTGCGTGGGGTGACCCATACACTGACATTTATCACAATGTTGAACATAACATTTACAATCCTTGTGGAGTGAAAAACAATAGTAGCCTATAGTTAAGATCTTCTGAGTAGTCCTCTAAGCACCAAACATAGCGTTCTATGTGGCATGTCGAAGTATGTCAAAGAAATCATCTTTAGGAACACATAGACACATGATATTGTTAAGGCCATGACAGAAGAGTAGTTCATTGATTCATGTATAATCACCATTGAGTTTGACTAGCTTTCGACTTTCCCTCAGAGAGAAATGAGGTGGGAACTTGCAAAGGTAGTTTTCCATGTCAGCGTACCACAAACTCTTAATTGATATAGCAAAGATATGTTCATCTAGAAAGGCATCATCAACTAGAATTGGTTCATCATCTTGCTACTATAACCTGGACAAAAAGTCTGCAACCACATTCTCATGACTAGGCTTATCAAGTATAGTAATGTCAAATCCTTAAAGAAAAAGTAACCATCTAATAACTCTATCGGTTACAACAAGTTTATTCATTAGAAATCAAATTGTAGAATGATTAGTATGAAAAAACACTTTATATCTGATACTATAGTGACAAAACTTATTAATTGCATAAATAACAGCTAAGAACTCCTTTTCAATTATTGTATAATTTACCTCAGCCCCTGTGAAATTATTGTTGATGTAGTAAATGGAGTAGAAGAGATTGTCTTCTTTCTGTCCAAGGACAACCCCCATGGAACAATCTGAGGCATCAATGTGGACACGAAAAGGTAGCTCCTAGTTCGAACCTCTGAGTACTAGTGTGGTGACAAGCTTGTTCTTAATGGTTTCAAAAGCCTCTTGACACTCTGGTGTATAGGAGAAAATGACGTCTTTCTCTAGAAAAGAAAACAAGGGGGAGGAAGTCCTACTAAAATTTTGGATAAACCTCCTGTAGTACCTTGCATGGCCTAGAAAACTACACACATCCTTTTGGCTAGTGGGTGTAGGAAAGTCCTGAATAATCTATATCTTTTTGGGATCAAATTGAATACCCTTAGTAGAAATATAATGACCAAGTACTATCCCCGCTGTCATAAGCATATGACACTTTTCATGACTTAATGATAAATTAGTGTCTATACAATGCCTAAGTACCTTTTCTAAAAAAAATTTAGCCTCTTCATAAGTATTACCACAAATAGTAAAATCATCCATACACACTTCAACACAATCATTTACAAGATCCACAAAAATGCTTAAAACTACCCTTTTAAAAGTGTCAGGGGCATTACATAAACCAAACGGAAAAACATTATAGGAAAAAGTGATCAAAGGACAAGTCAAAGTAGTCTTATCCTGATCCTCAGGCGCTATGTGAATCTGGTTGTAGCTGCTGAACCCATCCAAAAAAGAGAACTTCTTACCTGCAAGATTTTCCAACACTTGATCAATAAATGGTAATGGAAAGTGATCCTTTTTAGTAGCTTTATTTAGTGTTCTATAATCAACACAAATTCTCCACTTACCATTTTTCTTGGGAACCACAACTAGAGGAGAAACCCATTAACTATCTGAAATAAGATATATAAACCCAACATTTAATAGTTTTTATAACTCATCTTTAACTACTTTATGCAAGACAAGATTGAGGCGTCGTTGTGGTTGCCTAATTGGATGAATAAATTCTTCAATGTAAATATGGTGTGTGCAAGTGTTAGGAAGAATACCACGCATATCTTGGTATTCCCAAGAAAATGCATCTTTATTAGCTTTAAGCATGGCAATAAGATCTTGGATTTGTTTAGTGGTTAATTTATGATTAATATTAAGTGTGCGATTAGGAAAGATTTCCATAGCTTCTGATTGTGTGGGTGAATTAATGGCTGGTACTTGGGAGCTGGATGCCATATCACTAGAATTTTCAGAAGATAAAAATCAATTGTACAATTTTTTTGAGGTAGCAACTGATGCAATGTGACAAAGTGTTGAAAATATTGTGAGTTACCTACCAATGGAAAGTTTCTGAAAGGACAAGGACTATTTATACTTGAATGGAGAACCATGATTTCAAAAGATTCATTAGATGCATACCTATTCTAAAGAAAATTAACAATAATATTATCCTCGGTAGGTTCTTCCATGTCTAAGGCTTGATCGATTGTCAAGACGGGCAATGACTCATCCAAGTCACTATCAACCCATACTGGATCCTCCATCTCTAACAAGGGTTCCGCTAGCAGGTATAAATTCAAATGTTTCTTTTGCTCACCATTAGAAATAACCATGTTTCTCGAACAAAAATTGATGAATGCATCCATAGTTGCTAACCTACAAGGTCATCCCAAAATCAAGGGGTATCCCCCCAGCTTAATCTTTGGCTGCAAAATCACAAAGTCACTTGGGTATTCCCCCAAATCAATAGAAAGGATTACATCTTCAATCATACCCTCTGGTTTGACCAACGATCAATCTACCATTTGAAGAACTGTGGGAGTAGGTCTAAGTCCCTCTAGTGACAATATTTCCTTTGTTTCATTTGTCATAACATTAATTGCAACACCCAAATCAACAAGTGTATTAGGAATACTTACTTTACCAATAGATACCTTGATGACAAGACTCCTTGGATTCAAGTACTTCATAATGGTTATGTTCCTGAGTATAATATTTTCCAACTATATAATAACTTGGATAGTCTTCAGGTCTTGCTTCTTCTTTTGCTTCTGAATACATAGATCTCAAACTATTTTTGTATAGATGGGAATGTCCTTGATATCGTACAACAAAGGAATCTTGATGTTAACATTGTGTAACTCATTAACAAAACCAAATTTAGGTTGAGAGACTTCCCTTTGTACTGGTTCAAACTAAAATTGGTTGGGAAAGGGAGGTTCTTTGACTGGCTCTACTTCAGGTTCTTCATTGATCTCTATGATGGTGGGACCCTAAAGAGCCTTCCCCGATCTTAATTGAACTCCATCTAATTCTACTGTATTTACTAGATACGTGGAGTAACCTACTACTGCTCATTATTATACATGGGTTGTGTTGCCTTATTATTGGGATTTTGGTTTGGTTGGGTTAGCATTGGTGTAGGCTTTGGTGACTGTGTTGGATTGGTTGGCTAAGTAGATGATGATGGTATGGTAGGAAGATATTGTTGTGACTATTAGTACGGGTTGATCATGGGAGGAGGTGGAAATTGTGGTTGTGACGGATATGGTTGTTGGTATAGTGAAGGTTGTGGTGGTTGTGGCCTCCATGCCTATTGCCATGACTATGAAGCATACTAATATTGTGGCATCCATTGAGGGTATGGCGAGGGTTGTTTCCAACCCCCATACCATCTGGGTTGATTAGAAAAATAATAGAGTTGGATAGGTCCTAGAGCAAGATAATCATTCATCATGCCAGGGTGCATTAATTGAGGTGGAAAAGGTTGCCTAGGGGCCATATAGTAGACAGGTTCCTCAAAGTATTCCATATCAGGCACACCTACAGGAAGAGGCCTTAAAGTAGAACTTCTACTGACTTCTTCTAAGGATGAAATGTTTTTCCTATTGTAAGGGAAATCCTCACTACTATTTCTCTTATGAAAAGTTTGGAAAAACACAACCAAGGCCTTTTTGGCTTCCTCTTGTTTCCTACAGGTATATAGAGTGTCTATCTATTTACCCATATGATTTAACAAATTAGTTTTAAGATCCTCGAGTAAATTGCCTTCCTCATAAGGAAATTTACCCATATGATTTTTGGCTTCCTCATGCTTCGTTATACCTGTTGCATTACCTAAAGCATAAGGCTTACTTGGATAGTTCCTTCCCGAACGTTGAGACATTGAATAATTCCTACAAATGTTGCAAATATCATCAAATTCCATTTTAGAAATGTTCCCTTTACTTATTAAATTTAATGCTTCCGTAGTATCATCTCTTATGCCTCTAAGAAAAAACATTTTAACAACATCAAGAGTTAGCCCTTGTTGCCTTAGAGCATCTCACGGCCCTAGGGTTTTTTAGAGTTGCACAGGAATGTCAACTCACTTTTGAAGCACAACACCGCTATTGATTTTAGCATCGCATTTGAAAAATGTAGAGCAGGACTTTTGCTAAATATCAGGCCGCCTTTTCTTTTTGAAGATTTTTTTAATTTTTTAAGCATCCATTTTGCGAATTTTTTCAAAATATTGATGTCATGGGAATTTTTCTTTCAAAGGTCCTACTAGTGCTCCACTCGAAGGAGCACAAGAGCTGGTTTTTGTGCCATGGTAGGTATTTATCAGACTAGGCTCTATTTTTCCTTGGAACGATTAGTTTCAACAACATTGTTCATATTCCAAAGGTGCAGATGCACCTTGCAATGATGACCACATTGGTCAAGAGATGACAAAGAAAGACTTGTTCGTTCCACCTACCAACTGGCGAGGCCATAGTTACATTGGAGGATGTGTGGTGGATCTTAACGATCCCTATTCATGGAGAGTGCATCATCTACAACATCAAGGCTAGCAATGATGCTATTTTTGATTTGTTCAACATCAACTCCTACAAGGTGGACAACATCTAGATAGACTTTTGCTGCTACAAGGGGCTT
Organism: Sequoia sempervirens; assembly: GCA_007258455.2. NCBI lineage: Eukaryota > Viridiplantae > Streptophyta > Pinopsida > Cupressales > Cupressaceae > Sequoia > Sequoia sempervirens. Next base: position 91,005 of record VDFB02040522.1, on the reverse strand, counting down.
GCCCCTGATTTGACACTTTTTGTTGGCGCATTGATCTTAGGAGTCCTTGTTCCTGATCGCTGAGCTCGAGGATGCAACATTGGTTGGGGGATCATTTGGTCTTGAATGATGGCAAACATGACCATCTATGCCTAGTGACCAATCATCCTGGCTTCTTTGTACCATGACATGCATCAGGTTATTTATAGTGGGGCCCACAACATTGGAGTGGGCGTGACTCTTCTTCACATGTGGGCCTATGAACATATTGTCATTTTACGTCTGCAAATTTTACGTGTTTAGCTTGACCACGATGATCTTGTGGTGTATAGATATGGGGGGATGACCACCCTTCATTTTATAGGTATCACGGGCATCCCACGCTAGAGGTGAGTTTTGGACAAGATGACAGTTTTCACATGGAGGCCTTGGCTCCACTTTTTGAGATGACATGATGACGACAATCATCTTTTCTAGTATGGAAGTCTTGATATATGTAGGGACGAGAGAATTACATGGTGGAGCGATACCTTCCAGACAAGGTTGCACGCAAGTTTGGAGAGGTGCAAGATGCACTTGATGATACACAGAGGACCATTTTTTCTCGTAGGTCTAGAGAGCCAACATGGGGACAGAGGATCCCACTCCAACAGGTGATTGAAATTTTTAGGCAGCTGTTATGGTGTCGTGGGTATACTTCGATGGTCCTGCAAATGAAGGGATGACCTAAGCCTATGATGCATACTAGTAGGCCCATGCCCCTGTTAGATTGACATTACCAATAGTGCAGGTACCAAGAAGGGGACAGGTCAGGGGACTGAGGATTAGACAGGTTCCACAACACCCAAAGGTCATCTATAGGATGGACAGGATGGGGGTGGGGGTCATGACGGGCACAATGGATAGAGTTTTCCCTTAGTGCCACCTATGGGATAGAGGCCAAAAGTATAGCAACATCAACCACACATGCCACCCCCATGACCACCACCAGGTTCCAATCCTAGGGATGGTCAGATTGGAGCATTACAGGCATAGGTCCAGGCTCTCATAGGGTAGCTATAATAGGCATAGACCTAGACTCTCACAGGGCAACTACAATAGGCACAAGCCCAGATATAGAAATTGATTTAGGAGAGGGAACAGGCTTGACAAGAGGTGGTGCAGGAGGGGCAGGAGTTCCAGCAGAGACAGGATTATGAAATGGCCCTAGCACTCGAGACAAGATGGTGGTAGTAGCTAGAGGCTATGACTTAGAAGATTAAGGGGCAGGCTATGGTTTTGATTGAGATGTATGGTCGTGCGATGTAGGAGGCCTCGTATTACAATTTTGTGTACTACAAAAATGTGGCACAAGAGCGGAGGGAGACAAATTTCTCTCACCTCAGTCAGATAGATCCTACTAGGACCCCTCGTGTAGGAACTTCAAGGAGACCATTAGGGTCTCACCATTAGAGTCAAGGTAGTTATCACGGAGGACGACACAACAAGGGCATCTGAGGATACTGAGAGTACACAGTGACACATTATTTTTTACAGCCCAATTATGATGTGTATACATTCATTGGTTGGGTTTTTTGACTAGCCTCTTGTATATCTCATACTATATATTTGATTCTAATGTATCATGACATTCAATTTTTTTTTTATATATACATGAGATGACTTGTGATGTTTTTATATGATGTGATGCTTATTTTTTTTTATGTGATGTGCATATATGGGTGGATGGATGCATGCAATGTTTATTTTATGATGTTATATGCTTTGTGATTGATGCGATGATTTGATGAATCCATATGGATGCATTATTATGATGGATTCATAATGCATTTATGGATGATATATACAATGTAATGACTTGTTCTATTTCTTTTTCAATATCTTTTCTATGTGTGATATGATGATGTAATATTTATGTATGCATGATGCAAGAAATGCAATGCTTTTAATGATACTTATGTGGTGGATGCAATGGATATTTTATGCAAATATATGATTTATGAGATGCTTAGAATAACCAATCTATATTATGATAGATAATAATGCAAATGTATGTGAGATGATTGATGTATGATATGAATGATATGCAATATGTTGATGTTTTGCAGATGCAAAATGGATGCATATATGGATGTTTTTGGTGTTTGAATGTCATAATACCATGTTAGTGTTAGTATGTGGAAAAGATAGAAGAAAGAGAAATCAACCCTTGAATTCAAGATGATAATGATGACGATTTCTTATCAGATATTGGGGACATAAAGAGCTCACTTACCTTATTTTTGATAACACACATAGATATGATGCATCAAGGTATAAAGAACCAAGATGACGTTGTACCTAGTGCGATGGAATTTGACTTGACAATAAATAGGAGTATCCCTGTTCACACCTGACATACAAAACATTATTTAGGATGCAGTTCAGATATTTCAAACATCTTGGACCAAAACATAGAAAAGTAGAACCTTCCTATGTGGTCAACAAGATATTTAAAACACCCTCCCTACAAACCAAACAAAGTAAGCATGACCAAGGTTATATTACAAGAATATCCAACAAGCACAATAGATAAAAAGATAATAATCAATGCCCCATTCCTTTCTCTCTAAAATATTTTGTTTATACATCATCGAGAGGTCATTGGAGTGAGCGCAATAAGATAAATCAAAAGAAAAGATCAAGTAAACAAATAAGCTAATGTTCTTCATACCTCTAGCCAAGACTAAACTACGATGATTTCTGATGTTGATGCCCATTGTAGGAAGGATGCATCCTAGGACATGATGTTATCAAATGATTTTGGGATTGATTGGATGATGGGCTATTAGTACCAAGAGTTGACCAACTTGTTTACCTGCTAACCTAGACTTGAGACCTTGACAATTGAGTTTTCACTTGTAACATGCTAGACTTGTTTCTGATTGTCTTACCAAAGGTTGGGAAATGACAATCATTTATTATGAGTGGATGTTTATTTTGGGTGATCATGAGATAGGGTAGATGGATTTTTTCAAATATTTGGATGTTTTTTATGTTTTGAGGCTATTTTTGGTATTTTCGAGATGTTTTATGAATGTTTTGATTTTCAAATTTTTGAATGTTTTTGTGTTTTATGAGATTTTAACCAAGAGCCTAACCTAAAGACCTATCCTAGGGGCCTGGGGGCTGATCAAAGATTAGCCTTGACTACATTATACATGCAAAGACTACATAGTTCAACTGACAACTTGTTTATTGATGAGAAAAGAACAAATGGATTGCTAGTTATTATGACAAACTCCTAAAGGACTGACCTAGAGTGTCTCGGGGGCACATCGATGATGGCCTTGCCTACGTTCAGAGCTCAGAGACTCATATTTTGACTGACATAGAATTGTTTATTGATGAGAAATGAATAAATGGATTGTCAATTATTATGACAGAATCCTAAAGGATTGACCTAGGGTGTCTCAGGGGCACATTGATGATGGCCTTGTCTATGTTTAGAGCTTAGAGACCCGTAGTTCAACAAGATGACTCTATTTTTTGACTTTTTTTTTCTAATTTTTGACATGTTTTTTAGTTTTGATATGTTTTGGATGTTTTTGGGTTTTTTGATTTTATGATGTTTTTGGATTTTCCAATTTTCTAAATGTTTTTGGATTTTCTAATTTTTTGAATGTTTTTGCATTTTTTGATTTTTTGAATGTTTTTTGGATTTTCTAATTTTAGGGAAGATTGAAAGAATATACATGAGTCTAATACAATGTAGGTATAGGAACATGTCCCCAACGTGCGATGCACTAGACTACTTCGATATAGGTAGGAAAAACTGACCTTAGGAATGTGCCAAGTACTTCTAGTAGGGAACATGATACAAACACAGGATCAAGCTATGATGCAAACACAGATGAGTGATGGATGGAGATATGGAAGACGATGGATGAATGATGTAGAACAGGCCGTAGAGATCATGGTGGATGGAAAGTGCTTATTTACACAAGGAGTCTATTTGCTATGTTTTCACCAAGGTACTTGCCCAAAGTGCCACTGAAGTGGTTTTCACTAGAGGACGATTTTTTCTTTACTGTTTTCAATCATTTTTCTTTTTTTTTTGGTTTTTTAGATTTTTAGATTTTTTTGTATTTTTGGATTTATACCTTGCAAGCTTAGGCATAAATTTTTTTGAGATGGGAGCTATTGATAGGCTCCTGTAGAGGCTCACCTTCAGGTGCAAATAGCTGATATGCTCTTGATTTATAACTTGTTGTGACAATAAAGGGTTTCAACCAATTGGTTTAAAAATTTCCCTTGTTGTTTGGATTTGGTACATTCTTTTGATTCTCCTTCAACATGAGCTCTCCAACTTGAAAGGTTTGACCCCTGATCTTCTTGTTATAGCTTCTCTTGAGATGGTTCTGATAGACTTGTAGGTTATTCAAGGCATCCATGCACCATTCATCTAATAGCTCCAACTCTTTTAATCATGATAGCTAATATTCTTCATTAGTGATGAGATTCTGCAATGATATTCTTAAGGATGGGAGCTTGATCTCAGTGAGGATTATGGCTTCCAATCCATAGACCAGGGAGAATGGGGTGGCACCTTTTGGTGTGCAGATACTTGTTCAGTAAGCCCATAGGGTGGGGTTCAACTGTAGGTGCCAGTCACAACCGACTTCATTGACTATCTTCTTGAGCATTCTTAGGATGGTTTTATTGGTAGCCTCATCTCGATCGTTACCTTGGGGGTAGTATGGAGTGGAAAAGTGATGTTGGATATTGAATTTATGGCATAGGTATCGAACATCCTGGTTTTTGATAGGTGTCCCGTTATCTGAGATAAGGGTTTGTGGAACACCATAATGAAAAATGAGGTAGTTCAGGATGAACTTGGAAATCTGCTTCCCTATGATGTAGGCCATTGAGATGGCCTCTATCCACTTCATGAAGCACTCTGTGGTGGTGATAATGAACTTGTGTCCATTGGATGAGGTGGGTGTGATTTTTTTAATGAGATCGAGCCCCCATTATGAAAAGGGCCAAGGTGTTATGATCGATTTGAGCTCTTGAGCTGGTGCATGGATGAGGTCCCTATGCTGTTGACATTGCAAGCACCTTCAGACATAGTCAAATGTGATCCACAAATGCCATTGTGTACCTCAGTTAAATTATTCAAAGCTTCCTCAAGGTTAAGGCATCACAACAAGGTTCCTTTAATACTCCTATGGTGTAGGGTTTCTCTAAAGATAACAAAGTGGGATGACTTCTTGACAAATGTTATTTTAAGATTCAGGGTGATATCAATGGGGAGGACTCCTATTTTCAAGTAGCTATAAATTTCATGATACCAAGGGTGATCGGGACCAAAAATTTCACACATGAATTTAGACTTTGATACCTTGAAATCTGGTACAAGAAGCTGCTCTACAAGGAATTCTTGCTTAGGGATTTTGTGTGGGATATCTAGTAGTGATCCGATTGTTTCCATAGCATTCACTGCTCTGTTGTTTTCCATGAGTATTTGCTCAAACATGATGTTGATGAATAATTCTTTGAGGCTTTCCAATAGTTTCTTGTATGGGGTCAATTTTTCATCCTTCATTTGGTATTCATCATTGACCTGGTTGATGATAAGCTGTGAGTCCCCATAGACCTTAAGTGTCATGATCTGCCATTTTACTACAATTTTGAGTCCTATAATGAGAGCCTCATATTATGAAATGTTATTTGTGTAAGGAAAAGACAACTTGTATGTATTTGGTATGCAATCTCCTTGTGGTGTAATGAAGAAGACCCCAACTCCTGACCCATGTTGTGTGTAGGATCCATCAAAATATAATTTCCAATGATTTATTGCACTTAGGATAAATATTGACTCATCGGGGAATTCTGATACTAATGGGTTCTTTGAATATATCGGTGCTTCTTCCAACTGATCTACAATTACTTTTCCTTTAATGGCCTTCTGCTCTACATACTCAATGTCGTGTTCTATCAAGATCATGACCCATTTAGTTGTTCGCCTTGTGAGTGTTGCTTTAGAAAGTAGATACTTGAAAGGATCTATCTTGGCAATGAGTTTTATCTGATGTGCTAGCATATAGTGTCTGGATTTCTGTGTGGTGAACATGATTGCTAGCCAATCCTTTTCAATGGATGTATAATTTAGCTCATGTCCTACCATGGTTCTACTAATGTAGTAAATATATCTCTCTTTCCTATTTTCAACATGTTGTGCTAAGAGACCACCAAGGGTTGTTGTTGTTGTTGATATATACAAGATCAAGGGCTTGCCTGGAATTGGTGGCATAAGAACTAGTGGTGTGAGCAAGTACTCCTTGAATTTATTAAACTCCTGATCACATTTCTCATCCCATTTGTACGCTACCACCTTGTGGAGTAGATTAGAGTATGGGATAGCCTTATCTGCTAATTGCACTATAAACTAGCGAATGGATTAGAGTCTTCCTTGCAAACCCCTTAACTACTTTAATTTTCTTGGTGCTTCCATCTCAATAATTGCTTTGAATTTTGTAAGATCTATCTCTATTCCTCTCATAGATACAATATACCCAAGGATATTTCTTGATTGCACCCTAAAGACACTTCTTTGGATTGAGTCTGACCTTGTATTCTTCTATTCTGTCAAAGACGGAGCTTAGAGATGGTATGTGATCTCAAAATTTTCATGATTTAGCTAATATTTCATCCACTTAGTCTTCCATAGTTTTGTGAATCATGTCATGGAAGATCACTATCATAGCTCTTTGATAGGTAGCTCCTGCATTTTTTCAGCCTAAATGGCATCATGTTCCAACAGTAAGTCCCCCATGGATAGGTGAAAGTTGTTTTGTGTTGATCATCTTTGGCTATCATTATTTGATTGTACCCTGAGAACTCGTCCACTAATCACAACATTCCATGCCTTGTTGTTTGATCCACAATCATGTCGATATTGGGAAGAGGGAATTCATCCTTAGGGAATGCCTTGTTCAGGTCCTTGAAGTTAGTGTAGATGTGGATTCCCCCAGTGGGCTTAGTGACTAGTACCATGTTTGAAACCCATTCTGGATAATCAACTAGTCGTATGAATCTAGCATCAAGGAGCTTATGTAATTCAATTTTGACCAATAATGCTATTTGTAGATGCATCTCTCTTAGTTTTTGTTTTACTGGTTTTGCTTCTAGATAGACAACTAGATGGTGAACCACAACTTCTGGATCAAGACCAGGCATGTCAACATAGGTCCATGCAAATTTTACCTTTTTTTCCCTAAAAATGCAACTAAAATTTCTTATTCTATTGTCAAGAGTGATTCTACATAGAATGTGATATATGGTGTTTCCTCGGTCCCTAGATTGACCAAATTATAATTTTTGGCCAAGACTATTGACTTCTCCTAATGAATAGAACTAAGGGGAAGATTGAATCCATCATCCTATAGCACCTTAGAGAAATTTTCACCATTGGATAAATCATTTTTTTTACTATTTTTGGGTCAAAGAGTGCCACGGTGTGGTTTTCACTCAAAGACCTAGATATTATCCTTAAATTTTCACTTTTGTGACTGAGGGATTCAATTGTTTCCCCATAATATGCATGTGTGTTCAACTCAATATCAAACCCAACTTTTTAATCTCCACATGGTAGAGTATCCCACAATACCATGAATTATGAGAGATACTCATCATTTTTGAATGTGTCTAAAATTGGTGGTCCTCGTTGGTCGTAATTGATGAGTTGAGGGTAGACAAGTTTTAGCTCATTGGTCTAGCTACTTGGTTCAAAAGATAGGGTACTAATCATGAGAAGGGATGAATCCTTGAATAACATAGGTAGGTCAATGAGGGGGTCCTCAAAAGGATAAGTAATCGATACAGGAACCGAGGGGGAAGCTTTGACCATTTTAATTGGGGCACCTTTGCCAAGTATGGTTATTTTCAGAGGGGTAATCCAAGACCAATATTCTTTATACACTTCTCAGAAATGATAGGTTCTATTAGGCCATTATCATTTTTCCCAAGATTTTCATTTTTGATATAGCCTCATCCTTGCATTAACTGCAGTCCTTTGTTGTTATTGTCCATGAGAAGATCAGGTACGAGCCTTTCATCTTGATACAATAAGCTTGATATATCCCTTTCATCTACCACTTCTTGACTTAGGTCCCCCCACCTTTTGAATCTAGAGGAATATGCTTTGAAGGTTTGGGTTAATGTGTTAATTGGTTGAGGTTGTCGATGAGATCGAGGAGATTGAGGTAACTCTCCTATTACAAAGGCACTCTTTTTCATTTTGTAATCCCCACACACATTATCTTGGATAATGACTTTGATATAAGAGATGTCTAGAATGGAGGGTGTCTTTGTCTTAGAAGTGGAGGCTAAGGTAGATGGATCAATATATGGAGATGTGGGTCCTTCATCATTCTTTGGTACTTGGGGAATTTTGTAGTACTTGGCTTCCAGGTTCTTGCAAAAATAAAATGGTTCAGGATCTCCATGGATTGTGACCTCTTGATTTTGATAGGGAAACTTGATACATTGATGGAAGGTGGATGCGAAAGCTTGCATCCCATGAATCCATGGGTGCCCTAGGAGGATATTGTAAGGTAATTCAAGATCAAGGACTTGGCATGTGGTTTTCATGATAGTTGGCCCTACTTGAATAGGAAGTTGAATGGTGCCTTGGGACACTAGTTCCTAATCATCATATGCCCTAATTGGAATACCTTTACCTTTTTCAATGATGTCTTTAGAGAATCTCAAACTTTTTATTAGCTTGAGAGTACAAATATTTAACCCTGCACCTCCATCCACCTAGACTCTTTTGACTTTATTTTTATGGACTAAGAGTTCAAGATGGAGTGCATGGTTATGAGATGGCTGAGTTGGGAAGTCCTTATTAGAAAATGTTAGGAGATGTGGTATGGTAATATGTTCAACCATAGCTTGGAACTTTTTTACATCAAGATTTGTGGGGACGGTAGATGAAGCCAATGCTTCTTCTAGGAATTTCCTATGTGTGGGTGATATTTTTAGTAACTCCATGATGGAGATATGGGCAAGAGTTCTTTTCAACTAATCCAAGACATTATAGCTATTAGGAATTGACTTTGGATTGGTAGCGGATGCTTTGGGTGCTTGGGATGGTCTTCGAATGATACATTTTCCACCATGTGTGGTGACTCCACAGTCGGCCTAGGATCCTTTGATACTAACAACAGTAACCCATTCATCGAAGGGTGTAACAACATCTAAGGATGTAATCACATGGTCATAAACATGGTTAACATTATTATACTGTGCCTTACCATTATTGTTCCCCTTTTTTTGATCTAGCATCGGATTCGTATATATCTTTAGATCTTAATTTCCTACAGATTGTTCATTGGTTACAGTTTTGTCATCGATAAGGTCCTGAATCAAGTTCATAAGTCACATGCAACTGGTTGTTGTGTGTCCCTTTATCTTGTGGAAATCATAGAGTTTCTCATCATACCATGGTGGTTTAACTTGAGGCTCTTGATAATTGTCATAAACGAAGATCTTGATGAGGTTTTCCTAGACTAGTCATTGCATGAGAGACTCAATTGGTTCCCCAAGCAGTGTGTATTTTCGTTTAGGGGGATACTTCCTTGGGGGTGGTCCCCCTTGATTTTTCAGGTTATTAACTACTTGGTTATTGGGTTGATGTGATGATGTGTTGGATTGTGTGTTGTTTTGGTTTTTGATTTGTGGTTGTTGATATGATTGTGTGTTTGCCCTTGGGGCACTGATAACAAATTTTGCATCAATCACACCATCATTAGTAACGTTTTTATTCTTTTCCCATGTATGAGGTTTTTCATTGTAACTCGTTGATGGAAAGTGATCATGATAAGTAGGTTTCCCCCTTTGTGTGACAAGGGCTCTTTTGATGTTGAGTGCCTTGGGGATCAACTAGTCATATGTGGTGATGCATTGCATTTTTAGATGGAAGGACAAGGTCCCTTCGAGATAATGATAGTATATATTTTTTGTTCTTTAGGCATAGTCCACTTGCTCCTGTTGGCCTTAGATCACCATTGTTGCAAGAAGGATGTGAATGTTCCCCCTTGGATTTTTTGAGAGCAGATAGTTCTTCTAGAATCACATCCATGCCTATGTTGAATGAATAGTTCTATATGAACAATTCCACAATTTCTTGGAACTTTTTGATTCCAAGAGGAAGGTAGGAGAACCCTACCATTGTGGTCTAGCCAAACTTTGAGGGAATAGTCACATTAGATAAGTGTTGTCATATGCAACTTCCATATAATGAACATGAAATTCCCTGATGTGATCTTTAGGGTTACCAGTTCCACGATATTTGTCAATTTTAGGTATCTTGAACCCTTTTGGGAATGAAACCATCACAATGCTTCTGTCAAAAGGATAAGGGCACAAATTCCTTTGGGTTTTGGTTGTTTTCCTAGATTCTAGGTCTAGCACTTGTTGTGAGAGAAATTTGATTTGTGCAGACACATCATTTTGCGGATCAGGTGGTGAGATGAATGTGTTTTGGGGTGTTTTGATCTCTTGAGTGATGGGTGGGGTATTTTTCATGTTTGTGGGAGGTGGTTGCATGCTGTTCTTTGCAACCAATGCTTGTTGGTATGCTTGCAATTGTTGTTGTTCCAACAACACTTGTTGTTGGTCTTGTTATTGGGCTAGTAGCTGAGCTACTTCTTGTTGCACTTGGTATTGTTGCAAAGCCTACTAATAGGCTTGTTTTTGTGCTTGGTATTGTGCTTGTGCTTGAGCTTGTTGGGCTTGATATTGAGCTTGAGCTTTTTTGATGGCTTATGCAGCTTGGGCAGCCTGTGCTACTTGTGCAGCTTGTGTAGCTTGGGCAACTTCTTGTTGTTGCAATAAAGCTTGAGATTATTATTGGAAAACTTATTGTGTGGCTTGTTATGTTTGTGCTTGTTATGCAGCTTGTTGTGCCTAAAACTGCTAGAATTCTTTTTGATAGGCTTGTTGGGTAGCTTGTAGTGTGATGCTATATTGGTTTTCCATGTTTGGTTTTGGTGGTGGAGGTGGAGGATTCAAAATGGTGTGAGATGTTTTGATGAGAGTTTGTTGAGGTGGTTGTTGAGGTGTCGTTGGATTGATGATAGGGGGTTGTGAGGTGGATGGTGCGGTTGATATGATAGGTCCTTGGGAGACCACATTTTGAGATATTTGAAGTGTTGTAAATAGTGTAGTGATTGATTGTGTTGTTTGGATTGGTGCCACTTGGTCTTGTGATATTAGTGGCATGACTGGAGGATTCAGTATGTTGATTTGATTCATGATTGGAGGATTTTTTTGATTTGGTTGATTGAGGATTGGTAAAGGGGATTTCTTTAAATCGAGGATTGGTGTGGATGTTAATGGTAGAGGGGGAAATGGTGTGAATATGGGTGATGTGTTTCCTTGAGAAAGTGATTATGAGGGGTCAAAGATTCCCCCTTGTCCAAATAGCCCCCCTTGTCCTTGTGAAGTCATGGGGAGAGAGACTTGTGTGTTAAGGGAATATGTCAGTGATGCAGTGAAAGTGGATGGATTGTTGGTGTCATGAAAGATGAGTGGAACGTATGGATGTTTTGGGTTTTGAGGAATGGTATTTGGTTGAACCAAGATGGTGTTTGCATCCAAGTCTTGGTTATTTACAAGGGGATTTGTTTGAAGAGCATGAAGCAATGAACTTCCTTTGGTAACCTTGGTTGACTTGGAGCATGAGATGATGTTGGTTGCAAGATGGGTTGAATGACATTTTGAAAAGGTGGTGTGAATGGTACAAGTGGCATATTATCAAGAGGTTTTTCCACAATAGTGATTACATCATAATTAAAAGGGATTTTAAACACTTTCTTTGCTAATTCTAGCATGTATTGTGAAGGATTAAGTCTCATCATTGCATTGACAATTTTGTGATTTTTCAAGATTTTGGACCATTTCTATGATTTTGTCTTGAGTCATCCCTAGGAAATTGTTGGTGATATCCTCCACTTTACCTCCCTCTTGAAGATCTTGTGGTAGTTGAGGAAGGTTGTGTGGGGAATTTCTAGATCTGATGGGGTTGATTTTAGGTGTAGTTTGACTCAAGTCACTTGAAGTGGATGTTTCTTTGTTTGTTTCCATGTTCTTCTTGTGTTGAGATCTAGTTTGGACCATAAAATAAGGATCAAGTTTTAGGAATAGGGAGGTAAACCTCTAACTCCTTAGGTTGGTCTAAACTTTAGGTACAAAAAAGAAAATCTAAGATGTTAAGGATCAAATGATGGTGATGAGATAATGAAAGATGGGTGATTGTGAATGATTGAAATCTTAAGAACCTTGGAGCGATACTAGACTTTAGGACTTTTGGATTTTTGAATTTGGATTTGATTTGGATTTGATAATGAACTCATAAAATCCAAGAGATTAGATGTTGTCTTGGAATAAACTTGTCCACAAGGCGATAATTTAACTAAGTGTATGAAGAAGGATTCATCTACACACACCTAGTCAAACAAGATGATTTTGATTTGATTTAAAAGATTTTACAAAAGTCAAGTATGAAGGATTTTTCCAAGATTCTAAGAGTTGTTTGTGAGATGGGTTTTGATTAATGTTTGAGGATGGATGAAAGTGTTGATTTTGATCCTAAGTGAACTTAGAGAGACTTTTATTTACAAGACCTTGCTATTGAAGAACGTGCTATACTTTCAAGAGCTTTCCAACCCTACAAAGTGAGATACTCAAAACATTCAAAAAGACTTGGATTTTGACAATAATAGAATGAATACAAATTGGGATTATGTTTTGAAGCATGTTTGTAAAAGTTATAGACCAATCTTTCTCTAACTTCGTAAAGAATAGAACTGCCGAGTTTCTTGAATGATTGCTTGGACTAAGACATTTTGATAATTGATGTACTCATGGTTTAAAGATTTGATTCACAGGAAATCTTAAGATAAAACACATAGTGTGGGCCTCAATTGAATTTTGCATTGCTTATGGGGTCATTTTACCACAAGTACTTTCTTGCTTATTTTTCAAACTAGTATTTCATCTTGTTTTCTTTTCATGATTTAAGGTCCATCAACTCGGTGTAAGATCACCATAGTAGTTAGTTTCATTCATGTACTCCTGTCTGACCCACAATTTTCCACTTTACCAGTTGCGCCTAATCATTAGTCAATTAGGTGATACCCAAAGGAACTCCTGGCTAACAAATATCTTCTGGAATAAGGTTCATTTCAATTTCTCAGGGTGATTGAAATGATCCCATGTTTACCACTCCCTTGGGGTGAGATTTTTCCCACCAAGGTAGGCCCTCTAAAGGTTAAAAATAGCAAGTACATCTGTAGTTCAATCAATCTTTGTTTGCATGAACAAAGAGAAAACACACAATTACTTTTCTCACACTAGTGAGATTTGTTCAATTTTAAAATCCCAAATTTAAAACGTGGAGGCAATCTTCTAGAAAACCTAATGCCACTAAAATTATTTTGATTCTCAAGATCATTGTGAAGCGCAAGAGAAGTGCATACACATTTGAATGAAAAGAGCTTGTAAAGAAGATTACAAAAAAAGAACAAGCTCAAATTCTTTTTAGTCCTCAAAAGCAATAAATGGATTCTTTTTATAACACCAAATTTGAGTGTGAGAGTTGTTTGTTCAATTTTAATCCAAATCAAAATGTTAGTAAGTATCTAAGATTCAATTTTAACCAACTTGACAAAGCTTGAGTTGTGGGCTAATTTTAAGTCCAAATTAAATCTAGTTGGTCCTAGAAATTGAATTGTAGAAATTAAAAGATCAAATTGTCACAAAGAGCATTAAAAAATACTTTTAAGACTTCAAAATTTATCCCTCCTCTACTTCCTGCAAATGTAGTGTTGGAAGACGAATGCAACATTCTGTCAGTGGCATATGCGACACTAAAAACAAATACGATGCTTTGGTTATCACAAGTGCAGCGCTCTACAAAAATAGAGAGCGCAAATGTGATGCTAGAACAAATGAGACACTCTATGGAAAGAAGGTTAGAGAGAAAACAAAGAAGGAAAAAGTGACGCTCAATCAAAGGTAGTGCGCCAGTAGCGAGTGAATGCAATGAAATGTAACAAATGTGGCGTTGGACGTCAAAAGTGGCGCTTTTTAGTGTCACATTTACTGAAGGCAATGTCACTCCCCTGTAACTGCAAAAAACAAAAAAATAGGTAAAATTCATCATGTTAGATCAACTGGCCCTCCTTCTAGTGCCAAAATGTGAACACAAAACCTGCATAGGCTAACAAAAAATTAAAAAAACAATGTCAAACATGTTCGTAACACAAATCTAATGCTCCCTATGAGATTCTTCAACTAATTTAAGAGAAAAATGAAACAAACAAGGAATTAACACAATGAAGCATGTAATCTAATCTAAACTAGCAAAACATTCATCCCATAGGGGAGTGGTGCTCCTTTTATGTGGAAAGAAGCCCTTTCCCAATCCATTGATAAGCTTGATGAGTGGTTGATGATTCAAAGATGAAAAATGGCTATAATCTAGCTATGAAACTTGAAAATGATGAAAACTATGAACTCAAATGGCCATAGTGATAATGCATGAAGTTGTGGATCCATATTATGAAAAGGATGCCTCTATTTATAGAATCCAAGGGTTGAAGATTGAAGGAAATTGGTGAATGTGGGATAAATTGAGAGCCAATGAGAATGTACCAAGTGTCACAATTCTATTGGAGGAAGTTGGAGCACATTTTGGGAAATGTGTTAGTGGAGGAGGATGGAAGAGAAGTAAATGTTGTTGGTTGAGAATTTTAAATTCTTTTAAGATGAATTGAATAAGATTTGAGAGGATGTAAGAGGATTTGAAAGGTTGTAAGAGAATTAAATGCAAATGTAAGAGGATGTGATATATTTTTGAAATCTTTTGGAGGGAAATTGATTAAGAGGTGGTTGAGAGGAATATTCCTTAGAATATTCCTTTGTGAGGATAATTGAGGAATTATATAAATAGAAGAAATTGATTTTATGTGCAACCTGGTTAGTTGACCATAGTTGATTTCACTCTTGAAGAGTTAAAAGCTAGAGGATTTGGCAATGATGATTAGAAAGCTAATTTAGGATTAATTAATCTAGAATTAATTAATTAGAGTGAATTAGGAGATATGACATTTGATTTGATTATTTTTTAATCAAATGAGAGGATTAAGAGAAGATTTAATTAAATAATTTGATTTAATTAAATAGAAGAAGGATGAATTAATCAAATAAATTTAATTATTTGATTAATAGCTAAATTTGCTGATTTTAATTAAATAATGTTGATTATTCAATTAATTGATCAATTTGAAGTGATTTAGGGAGAAACAATGTTAGTTGATCAGAATTGAATGCATAGTATCAATAAGGATATTTTATGTGTCTACAGATTCCTAAAATAACTTTTCAACCTTTCTTCGTAGTACTTCAAAAGAACCTGGATGGGTACATGTAGGTGTGTCAACAGTAGTAGACTCTATAACACACTTCTTGATATCGGGTTTAGGTAGCTCTAATGATTGCAATTTAGTTTTCAATTTCTCTCAAGTTGAAATACTTTCTTCAATGGATGGATTTTACCTATTTTTCAATTCTTTAGGTTTTGTTCCCTCAACATATGTTTTTTATTTGTTTTTAAATTTCTTGGGTTGTGAACTACTTCCCTTTTCTTTTCTAATAAATCTTCCTCTATTATCCCTACTATGATTCATGCACCTAAATGACTTATAGTAACACAAATCAAAAGTATTAACCTTAACAAGGTTGACAATTGTATAGGCTTTCCTCTTGACATACCAGTCCTAACTCAACTTGCTATGATTTTAGGCCTTTAATATCTTTCCCCAACAATGACACCAAAATGATTGGATTAAACTATGGTTGATATGATGGGTAAAGCTATCCTTGTAATTCTATCTTAATTTGAGTAGATGATTCTAAATCAATCCTTGAGTGTTATGAAGTTTCCTTAGTTTATTCCTCGATGTCAATTCGGGGGTTGTGAACATGTGAAGGATACTGGGGCTGTTTGCCTAAGGGTTGAACCTAAAAAGTCGAGTGTGGATGAATGCAACTAATTCTATCTACAATATGACTCTCAATCCTCCTATCAATTATGTGACACGATCCTATATTCACATAGTCTACAATAGAAAATGATTAACAAAAAACAATAAATAGTATTACTATTACACATGAAGAATAGAATATAATAAAAAGGAAGAACTGAAATGAAACACACTAAACCACACCAATTAATATTTATCGAATGCAATATTTTGAATGAAAATCACACACATTAATAGTAAACAATGATAATTGCAAACTAGTTCAATCATAGAGAAATAAATGTAAGACTAAACACTTATTACCACATGATGCAATCCTACTGGAGTAATCATTGGGTAGTCAATGAAGTGGGACCTTCCTTCTTTGACTATTGATGATGGGTCTCACACACACAAGCTATTCCACACTAACCAACGTTCATTCAAATAACTTCATAGTATTTTAAGTCACAAAACAAAGATATGTAGCAATAATATTACAATCATTTATCAACTGAGTCTTGGCTTACATATTTATAGATACCATAGACCGATTGAACTTATAAACACTGATAAATAAAAACATAGAAGAGTCTTTGGTTGTTTGGGCCTACAACCAACAACCTTAAAAGATAATTGAAAATAGTTTGGAGTCTTTTGACATCGTTTTAAAATGGCATAAAAACTTAAAATAGAAAAATACAACTCAACACACATTTAACCAAAATGACAAATAATTATTGAATGGCCTTCAACTCCATTCCACCAATGCCCTTGTCCACGTGACATCCATTAAGCATCCCCTACTACCAAAATCACAAAGAAAATCAATAAATAATCAAAGGATTTTGGTATATTCATAGGTTTTCATCTTTCCTTGTATTTTATAAAAAAACTTTAGCTCATTAACAAATGGTGACAGGAGCAACAAAAAATCCTACAAAATGACAAGGTTTAAAGGCAAATACAAAGGTAAAATAAAGAAATATTTCAACCTCATCATAAGCTTGCTTCTTGTTGTTGTTGTTGTTGTTGTGTTGTTAGGGCTTCTTGTTGTGCTTTTTTTTGTTGTTGATGTTGGACTGCTTGTTGGGCTTGTTGTAAAGCTAGGGCATGTGCTTGCAATGTAGGATCAATCAGTGATTGGGACATATATGATGGGTATTGGGTGTGGATGTTTTGTGTGGGTTGTGTATTATTAATGAGAGGTTGGGGATTCCCTTGATTCAACATTCCTTGCAAGATAGTGGATTGAGGTGGAGGAATGTAAGTTTGAGGTCCCATTTTATTTTGCATGACTTGGGGGATGAACGGTAAAGAAGAAAATGGTGTTGTTAAGTATTGCAATGTTAAGGGCACATTAGGGCCTTGGGTCCACTGATTGAAAGGATTCCCTTGACTGATGTTTTGAAGATTCCCTTGTGTTTGATATGTGGTCAAGGTATTACCTTGGTTGATGGGGTTTGTGATCAAGGGATTGTTTTGATGTGGGTTGATGATGGATGGAATATATGTGTTTTGGGAAACCATTGGGTTTGATGTATCAATGGGGGAATTGGATGAACATGTTCCCTATTACGTTAAAGGTTGATTTTGCATGAGGGTATTCCCTTTCCCTTTTGGGTCTACTTGGGACACTTGGTCCACACTACTTTGTGTGATGTTGGGAACACTTGTGGTACTCATGGGTATGGATGAAGATGGATGTCCTCGATATGTTGAAGTTGTCGTGCAGTAATGGAGTGTAAGTGGTTTATGTTGATGTAAAGGATTCTTGGGAATGGGGGAAAAGCCAAATGTTGGTGTCCAGGTGGTAGTTTGAGGAGGATTGGTATCAAGGGTACCCACAAGTGTGTTTATTTCAAATGGAAGAGTATGGCCAAAGTCCTTAGCAAGACTAGTTGCAATACTAGGTTTTGGTGTTTGATTTAGCCCTAGTGATAGAGTTGTTTGAATAGTGGATGAAGTCAAACCTTGTGTTAATGATTGTGCAACAAAATATGGGGAATTGGGAACTATGTTCTCTAAGGCTTGATGCTCCATGATTTCTTCCCTAGTAAGTCCAAATGAATTGTTCATGATGTCCTCTATCTCATATGGTTATGATGGAGACGAGGGTTGTTGTGAGGGGGTAACATGACTTCTCAGATCAAATTCTAGAGGATTAGGATTACTTGAAGTGAATGTGACTTTGGTTTTTTCCATGATTCTCTTGTGTTGTGATCTTGTTTTTACCATAAATTTTGGGTCACCTCTATTGTGTTGAGATTTGTAGTGTTTGAACTCTCTAGTTGACTCAAATCTAGGTAAAAGGGACACTCTAAGTCTTTTTGGAGCAATGATGGTAGTGGGAGATGAAAAGAGGAATGATATGGGGAGTGATCTTTGCAAATATTTTAGGACAACACTTTTGACTAAAGTTTGATGTTTTTACATGTGGATAAAGGATGTTTATGAACTTGTGAATCTTTAGCATAGACTTGTGACCTTCAAGATAAACTAATTCAAAGATGATAACTAAATTAGCCAAATGCAGGGAAAAGGATTCATATCACATACAAAGTAGATAATTTAGGAGTTGTTTGATATATGTCCAAGTCAAAGAGTGTTGGTATATTCAAAAAAATTGCAAAGTTTGGTGAAATGAAATTTGAATTTTGCTAAGGGGTGGATGAAGGTGTTTGACCCAATGTTGACTTAGAGTGAATTTTTGTTTTCAAAGATCAAGGTGATGAGAAACATGCTAGACCTCTAAAGTTTTCAAACCTTAAAGACCAATGTTTGACTTAAATGAGGAATTCATATTGAGCATACATGTCTTGATTATTCAATAGAATAATTCTATAAAACCTTGTTACCAACTTGTTTCTATTGCAGTATTGTCTTAGGATACATCTTCTAATGTACTTTGCACTATGATGTCTAAGTTTGAAATAGCAGAATGTAGACCTTCTCTTGAGGATTTTTATTTTGCATGAGATCATTTAGAGAAGTTCAAGATCATGGAAAAGACTAATGTTTTGAATTTCAAAAAAGGAATACAATTCTAGATTATTCCTTAAAGCACGTATATAAAAGTTTCTTGCTAATCTAGTCCTATTTTGATAAAGTGCCTCAAGGTGTTGTTTGATAGCTTTTTGTCTATGATGCCTAAGTTTGAAGTGATGGAATGTAGAACTTCTCTTGGGGATTTTGATTTTGCATGAGATCATTTAGAGAAGTTCAAGTTTATGGAAGAAAAGATGATATTTATTACCACGCCGGTGGTGGTAATATGGGCCTTCTAGCCACAATATTAGCTTGTTCCTTTTCTTCATCTATGATGTATTCTACGTTTCTCCACTAGGTTGGTGTTTCCTTTGTTTCAAAAGTGAAGCTTCACAAACTACTAATTATATTGGTTTGTTCTCCTTCAATGAGTTCAAAGTTTGGTTGAATGATAGTGGGTGTAAGGTCAGGTTGTTCAACTAGAGCGATCAGATGCCAAATGGTCACGTAGGGTTCAATTTTTCAAGTTATCTTGTTTAAGTGAGTTTATTTTTACCAAAAACATCTATCTTTCTTAAGTTTAGACTAAATGTCTATGTCAAAAACATCATCAATCCATAAAGTGCATTTGTGAAAATGATGAAATCAATGGCATAGTTACCTATGTTAACTTTGGGAAGTATGGATTGAGATGTAAACCAAAATATCTAGAAGTATCTAAGAATAAATCCTTAGGACAAGAATCAATATCAAGGTTTTGTCAAAGGGTATCCATAGTTAAACCAAAGGGTTTGAAATTTTGAAAATACTTTGTTGATGTTTGTTTTCAATTGTTTTGGAATCAAGCAAGTGTTAAGATGACTCTCAAACATTTACAATCCTAGATAGATTAGGTACGCAATTTTCAGGAGGCCATGGAACCATCAGAAGAGATGATTAATATGAGAAGATGAAGTGGAAAATAGGCTATGTCAAGGAAATGTAACATCTTGACATGCCAAGAAAAGGAGTCCATTCCCCATTTTCTTTATGCCTCAATTAAAAATCAAACATGGTAAGTAACTTCTGGGAGCGGTGCTACTCCCATGCACTACCTTAAAATACATTTCAGAATTGGACTTGGTTAGCCACTACAAATATGGATTTTAATGACCATATCCAGGATAAACTGGTGTCATACACACAACGATTCTACTCAAATAAGAGGCCTCCCAACCCTTAGAAATATCTAAGGGTTTTAACGCATCACAAGGATAATGAGGGAGACATTAGTCGGTATGGGACAACCACAACTAGCTTGACCAATGACTTTCATCACAACTAATTTTTTCTATATAGTGAGCTAGAATGAAAGCACCGCTTTGGGTCATTCCCTCTCTCAAGTTGGGAGGTGAGCCCTTTCTAAAGGTGACACATGTTTGAAGCATAAAAGGATTTTCATCACCCAAGATTGCCAATAGGTATGAGGGGAGAGGATAAGCTCTTCCAAGCAATACAAATATACTTGTGTGTTTCTCTTCACCCAAGATCGCATGAAGCACAAGGGGATTGGATACACACAAGTATATTCAGACAAATCAAACACATGTTTATTTTAATCCATTATAGTAAAATGAATTCATTTTAAGCACTAAACGAAGTGTGGAAGTTGTATTGTTCAATTTTAATCCAACAAGCAAAATGATATGAGGGTTCAATTTTAACTAGTTTGAATGCTCTTTTTAAAACCCAATTGAAAGCTAGTGTGGTCCTAAAGCATGAAATAAAAAAGCATCATAAATGGGTTATAATTTCCCCAAAAGTGTCAAAACACTTGTTACAATTATAAGATTTAAATACAAGAATGCTTCTTCACTTCAAATTTTATTGTCTAACTTGCAAAACCTAGTTAGCCTAAAAACCAAAACAAAAAGTCAGAGACATGTTAGAGGTCAGATAAAGCAAAAAAAATCAAAAACATGTCAAAGATCCAATTCTATCTTGTTTACCAATAAATCGCGACGCTGAAATCAATTGTGTCGCTGAAATTCATCAATAGCATTGTTGTATAGGATATGCGTCGCAATATTGAAAAATAGATAGTGACCCTCTATAGAAAACAATGAAGTTAAATGTGTCACCAAATTGATAGCGTTGCTAAAAAGAAATTCATTCTGCGTTAAAAAATTAAATTAGCATTGCTATATTTAAATGCGGTGATGAAATAAATTAAGTATTGTTATTTTAATTATGCGTCACTAAATCAAAATTTAGGCTTGTCGTTGTATAGCGACGCATCATCAAATGCGTCGATTGATAATCAATAGCATCATTGTACCTAAAACATGAGGAAAATAGAGATTTAACAAGAAAATCATCATATTAGTTAGTTTGTGCCCTCCTTCGAGCACCAAAATGTGATCGATAGATTAGTACAAGATGACTACACTTGATCCATGAGGATACAAAGCATAATTATGCCACTAAACATCAATCCCAATAAGATCAATCAACAAAACTAAACTAGGAATCCATTAAAACTTAGCATATTAAACTATGAAAGCTTTAGAAATGCCTATTCTAATCTATCAAAACTTATCCTATTGGGGGAGTGATATTGCATTGTTGTGGAATGGAAACCCTTTCCCAATCCCATGGATAAATGAGCCTATTCTGATTGATTCTATTAAAGAGAATCATCCAAACTATAATGTCGTAAAATTGTTCCCTTTGCAATTTCACATACATTCTTGAATCTGCTTTAGTGTCCACTCCCTTTTCACTTGTGTTGTCTCATTTTAGCCCTTGCATCAACCTTTTTTCCTTCTTGGGATGCTCAAGACCCCTTTTTAGTAGCTACCTTCATGCGTCAGCTTTGCGTCAAACTTTGTGCTTTTCCCATTCATGTCACTTTGTAGTGTGATGTTTCTGGATAGTAGCACGTCACACAGATGTCTATGCACCATGCTAGCGTCCTATGATATTTCAATGTTCAAACAACCACTTTCGAGCATGTTTTCCACTTGTCACTTACTTTTGTCGGTGGTAATGGCCTGAGACGCTTTGAAACAACTCAAGAAGCTTATTTTTCCTCTATAAAGTTGTCTTTTCAATCCATTTGGTCTTCTAGCTTCTTCTCCTTCTGTGCTTCTATCTTGAAAATTCTCCCATATCCCTCTTTCTATCTTGCTTAACAACTCTTTACAACTTGGTATAGCAGTCTCAAACTCTTAAGCTTTCACAACACTCTTACGTTCTCACAGCTCCCTCTACAACACTCTTGGCTCTTGCAACTATCTTGCTCTCCCTCTTTGGCTTCCTTAAGCCTTACAACTGACATCTCCCTTGTCTTGTTCTTGCAAGCATCTTGGGATTTCACACATCCCCTATCGATTGCATCTATATTTTGTGATACAGGTTCTCTTCCTTGAGCGAGGATTTCTTTTATCACCTATATTTTATGATACAAGTTCTCCTCCTTGAGCGAGTTTTTCTTTTATCACTCATCACATACTTTATTTTTCTCTCTCTATCTTGTTTTCTATGGAGGTGGGAACACCAAAATGGGGGTTTGACTAAGGTAAACCCCTATACAGCCCCAACACTTTCTCCAGATCTTATGTATGCAGGTATTGAAGATTTTCATTTGCTAGAGGCTCTATTACTTAGGTCTTTGTGAGCTTCTTCTATCTCTCATCCTCTTCTACTTTATCATCTACTTTAATTTATTTCAGTTCTATCATATTCTATTATTTTCTTGTACTCTAGAAGTTTTCAATAATTAGATCACTAGTAGTCACTTTGTTGTTTTTTGTGACAAACTTGCTTTTTGGTCCATATGAGACACCAACATGCCTCTGGGACACTAGTGTGTCGCATTGTCATCTATATTCTACATTGTGGTCCTTTGGCCGAGAGCTCATTAGTTTGTCCAGAAAACCCTTTTTATTTTATATTTCTGATTCTAGAACTCTCATGTTGTTCCTTGAGGTACTTTAGGGTAGTTCACCCCTTGGGAATCTCTTGAGAATAAAGAAACTCATGAGTAGCGAATCCCCCTTCTCTACAAAAACCAATGATAGATGTGTGATGAAACATTATTTAAAGCTAAATGAACATGATGCAAGCTATTTTAACATGATTTATGCTAAGATGATCAAGATGTGTGAATGCACAACTAATCTAAATGGATTTTAAGCTAAAAATATTGAAACCCTAATTAAAAAATAAGCTAAATGTATGCATCTATGTTATCAAGGAAGCCATTAGTGGAAGCTATGCTAATATGATGTAATTTAAAATAAGCTAAAATTATGTTAAATGTGAGTGCAAGTGAGAGTGATTTTAACAACATGAGTTTGATGTTAAAATATGGATCCATTTTTCTCCAAATAGTGCCCTATTTATAGCAGGACAAATGAGAGATGAAGGATTGAGATTGAAAAAGATAATAAATGGTCAAAAAGGAAGGAAGTTGGAGGCATGGATCATGGATTATCATCAAGGCATGAGAATCAATGATGATATTTAATCAAGGGTTCACCTTTATCCAAACAAACACACTTTCAAAAGCTCTCCCAAAAAAATTGTTGAGATTTTGTTTCAAAAAGGAATATTCCCCTTTTTCAAATGAGTGAAGAAAGAGAATATTCTTTGGAATATTCTCATGGGTGAGGGAAATAGATAGTTATCAAATTTAAACAAATTTTCAATGTGAAAAGGGGGAAAGAATATTCCATGGGAATATTCCTTTACAAGTGGGGAGGAAATTAAATTTATTAGTAATTGATAATTAAAACAATGTTAATTATGTAATTTTAGAAAAATTACATCATATTCATTAAATAAATGATTTAATGAAAAGGGGAAAAGGTGATGAAATTTAATTAAATAACTTAGGGTTATTTAATTAAATAAGAGGACTTTAGGGATTAAATTAAATAATTAGATTTATTCAATTTAATAGGATGAAATGTTAGAATGACAAGGGTGAATTAACCCGATTAAATTAATTTAAATTAATAGATGCAAATGACATAATTAATTAAATAGCTAGGTTAATTTAATCAATTAAGCAAAAAGAGGATGGGTTTGAGGATGAAACAGGGTTAGTATACCTAATTCGAGTGTATGATATCATTTAAGACATTTTTAAGTGTCTACACTGAAAGAGTAGTATTTCTTAGCTACACTATATGATCATCCTATAGAGGTAAATGCCATATTTTAAATGTTTGTGCATAACGTACATATTGAAATTAATAAGTAGAGTGATATATTTTTAAATATCAATGAACAATTTATAAATAATGAATTATATATTGTGAACTATTTGGTGTAGATGACTATCTTGGGAATATAATCTTAGTTAGATCAATGTTTTATGTTGATAAGTATACAAAGTAGCACACCATATAGAGTAGACCAATAAATTATCCTTAACCATCTATAAATTTCATTAAATATATAAATTTAATTATTTTCTTCAAATATATAATGTGATGATTACTTCTCCATCATCAACTACTATACTTGAGTTATCCTTGGTGTGTAATTGAAAATTATAGGTGTACTTTGAATACACTTGAAGTATAATGTTTGAGTTTTGAAATTATTGTTGAATTTATATATGTATGTACATCTATGTGCAAGATGATAGAAATAGCTACAAGTCCTACCACTTCTGGATTTGGACAAATTTGTGAGTCATCCATAGCATTCTAGGTCCCACTAGTAAATTTTTATGTAGTTTATAGGTATTTCATGTGGCTACATTTTTTAAGTATTCAAGACTAATCTGTGCTTTATTTGAATATAAGAATTAGCAGCTAAAACTTTTGGTACATAATCGATAGCAATACTAGGGTAATAGGATGTAGAAGCTAATGAGTATCCTGTGGTATGCATGCACACTTGAGTCTATATTTAAATATTTAATTTCATGGTTAAAAATAAATAAATAATATGCATGAAATTTAAAATTTTAAGTGATTTGTAGTTTCTTTTTCTTCTATAGAGTGAGTGACCATCTACTTTGCATGGAACAAAGAGGCCTCTTCATTTTGATGATGATAAAAATTAGAGTGTAACTTGACATTTGTTTCATGGACTATGAGTTAGATGTATTGTGATATATTTATTTCATGTTGACTATTAGTACATTTCAATATTTATTTCATGGATTGTGACTAGATTTCATGTGAGCTACATGAATAATTTTATATTTATTTCATGGACTATTTATATTTTTGAATTTCATAGACTATTTATTTAAAATCACGTATAGATTTAATTGACAAATTGCAAGTCCTAATTCTAATTCTAAGTTCAAATTAAAATCACATATCCTAGTTGGAAGTCCTAATTCTAATGTGGTAGTCAAAAATACAATTGAGTTCATTCATATCCTATTTCTAATTTTGTAAGTTAAAATTATAGTTTCATGTCTCAATTGTAACATCGAAACTTTAGAATCATAATTAAATATTAAAATCCTAATTGCAATTATAAGATAAAATTACAATTAAACTAGTTCAACAATGATGTGCATAACTATATGCAATTGTATTTTAACACTTATCTTTTATATATTAAGAAACTTATGAATTATAATTAAATCTACCTCACCTAGAGGTTTTATGTCTCCACATTTCTAACATATCAAGACTCCCAAATTCTTTCACTTTTCCCATATATCTATGAATTACAATTAAATCTATGCCCACTGTGTGGAATTCATCATCAATAAAATTGAAAGCCTATCTATAGCTTTAGGTCTATTTTTAAACTTGAGCTAGCCAATGATAGGTCTTAAGAGTTACATGTATAAGCCTATCACTTTGATGTATGCTACAGTTTGATTATTCTAAGGATACCACATAATATTAGGATATATATGAAATTGATAGTCTCTTGCACGCAAGATAGCTAGATCAATTTTAATTAAGATATGACTAAGATATATTGAAAATCCTCAATTTTATAGAGATGGTTGTATTTAATTATTCAAACCAAGACCATATGATAGGGATGTAGATGAAATGTATCAAAGGAATGATCTAACAAGTATAAATATGACTTATCAAAAAGTTCTTTGATTTTATTATAATTAAATCCTTATACTAGAAAAGAGTAATATATACATGTGGGTAAAGTTCAATCTATTTGAAATACAAAATGATCAAAGATTAAATTTTTAGGAATTTTTATATTACCCTTTGCTAAATTTATCTCTTCTCGTTCCATTGTATTTCAATAATTTCTAACATATTATGGGGCACATTTATTGTACAAATGTAACTTTATGTCATTTTAAAGTGGGGGCTAGAAAAGTAATTTTCTTTGAGAATGTCTATTTAGTTGTTTTTTTGACAAAAGGCAATAAGCCAGTAATTATATTAATATAATATAGGTAATTACATATATAGTTTAGACTGAAAAAAGGGCTTACAAAAAGTGACAAGTAGTCCAGCTGTTTTGAGAATTCACATGATATTTGCATCCCCTTTACAAAATTCTATAGCCTGAAGAATTACACAACAAACCCTACCACCCAAATAACTGCTACTTATGCAAAATTTATCTAATCAAATATTTCCATACTTAACCCTACCACCTTGCTTTACTTATTATTTTCATATATACTGATAATTACATTTTCAACTAAAAACTTTGTAGAGAAACAAACTAGACACCCCTATTTCCCAAGTTGATCGAATTCTCTCCCTGGCCTTCAACAACTATCATCTGAACATAGCTCACAGCTTGAGCCTAAGAATGGAGTCTATTTATTTGTTATCTATATGTCTTAGTCATTTTCTTAGTTTTGGTTATGCTAATCGAGAATTTAACTTTATAATTTTTCATATATAATGGATTCATATCCTTATGTGTGTTATGATTTAACCCTATAAAATAAATATTAAATTTAACTTGGTAAATTATATATTGAAGGTTAGAGTTCAAAAATTTATGAGTATGCTAATGAATTATGGAAGAGCCATGGAGGTATTCTCATGCATCAAATTAAAGTAGTTTTTTTTTTACCCAAAGTTGGATAAAATAAATATTGAATGGTTTTCAAGAGTATTCCTAATTACATTTACATGATTGAAAATTATCCAAAGGAATCCTTCAAGCCATAAAAAAATACATATAATTTGTCAAAATTATTGTGTAACAATGTAGCCTTCATGGATAAGTTGAAAATAGATGTGGATTTTTAGAGAGAGAAAATTACCAATTTAGTCCCATGTTTATATTAACTCACTATGAAACATTGATGAGGTTAATCTATTTTTTGAGTCTTCAAGTGAATAGGATTATATATTTGGAGTTAAAAATGGATAATTTCATCAAAGAAAAAATATTATGTTAGATGCTATGTATGAAATTATCATATACAAAATTGAGACCATAAATACCATGTAGCATATAAATGAAGAATATGAGTGGTTGTGAAAATTCAAATAAAATTATTAAATAGTTTTTAATTCCTTTCTTTTAATTATTTGTTCATTAAAGAGATTCATGCTCTCCTATTAAATTATGCTCATTCTAATACACATCACTTTAAGCACCCTCAAAAGATGGCAAGACAATCTTTGACTAGAGATAGAGAAATCAATTTTAGGTGACAATACTTGGTAGCTACAATGGATAGATTAGAGGTGACACAACATATATTTAACTTTCAAAAAATATAATGGGATAATGATATAAATCCACATGTCATATTTTAGGGTGATCATATCAATTACACTATACGAAATTCATACACAACCTCAGTAAGGGAGAACATGTCTAATGAGTCATATCATTATGTGTGTTACATTTCAATATACAATTTACCAAGTTTCCAATTGACCATATCTAATAAAGTCAAATCCTATGCGTGTTATGGTGTAACCCTTAATAATTCTGAATTCTTGACATACAAGTTTGGTGTAGTATGTGTATAAATTATTTTATTAGATCATGCATGAGGGATCATTTAAAAGCTATAAAAAATATTTTGATAGATTCGTGATGAGTAAATCAAGATTTAGAATTAAGAATCTCAATGATTGAAATATTGAAAATGAAATTTGAATGTTGAATAATTCCTAGTAGATAGACTAGTGGATATATAAATGTATGTATTCAATGGGGATTCAAATATATTTGATAGGAAACTTATAAGTACTATTCATTTATTTCTTTTAGATTTTATTTTAATTAATCTATCATATGTACTAGTTATTTACACTCTAGATTGTAGATGACCAATACACTTGGGTTAAAGATACTGAAGATTATATACACCAGAAATAGTCACCAACATTTGAAAAAACTATCAAACACAATCATAATGGCTCAGGACTATGTTTTCGAGAGCTGAGCTAGGGCATCCGCGCCCTAGCTCGTGGTGGTTTTTTTGCTAACTTTGCGCTGTCTGGGGGGGTGTCTTCTTACATGGCTGGGGGTTTGTTTTCTTCTTTTTAAGTCTGAGCTGAGTCCTAAGGCACATGGATTACTTCAGGCTCAATTCTTCTTTCTAGAAGGGTTTCCCTTGCATCTGGTGTTGGGCGTCCGTCTTGGTGGTTGGATCTGTTGTGGTCCAAGTGAGGGGTGTGCAGGCTGTTCTCATTTCGCCTAGTTTGTTTCTTCTTCCTGGTGTGTGGGTGGGAAGGTTTTGTGGTGAGGGTGTTGGTGTGGAGCAAGGAGGAAGGGCGTGGGGAGGATTCCCCCACCCATTTTTGTTCAAGTATTGTGCTTAGTGCCTTAGCACATGATGGCATTCTCGAAGGGTGAGATGTCTGTGGGGTGCCCTAACTTGGACTTTCGGGAAGCAATAGGCTCAAAATTTTCAAGTCAAGGGATGAAGACCTTTGATAACAACCTGTTTGCTCTAAATACTAGGATTGCTGATACAGGGTTGTCTAATGGTGCTCGAATCATGAAGATTAACGGCTGTCTTGAGAGGTGCAAAGAGAGGCCAAAACTGGTTGTTCCGTCTGAAATGATTATTGAAGATGTTGAGTATTACTCAAATCACTCATTATATTGTAAGTTTTTGGGGTTGAGGGTTTCCTTGCAATTTTTTGAGGTTTAGGCCCAAAGGACATGGGAGCCGAAGGGGGAAATGGAGATAATGTTGCTGGCAAACAATTATTTCATGGTTACTTTTAATTGCATTGCTGATCCCAATAGGGTATTTGAGGGAGGCCCTTATTTTCATAATAAGGTAGGGTTGTTTATCAAGCCATGGCATGTAGGTTTTAACCCCACTGAGGAGCTTCCAAATCGTGTCCTGGTGTGGATTCATCTACCAAGGTTCCCAATGGAATGTTGTCGAGAGGATGTGTTGTACCTTTTGGCCTCGGTGCTTGGAAAACCAGTTGGGACTTCATTGCAAACTTTGGGTAAAAAGGTAATGACATTCACACACACTTGTATTGAGATTGATTTAAGTAGGCCTTTTCCTGATGCAATAGATATGTGGGTAGGCTCTTATTCTTGGGTGTAGCAGTTGGACTATGAAACTCTTCCTTTTTGTTGTCGACTTTGTTGGGAATATGGCCATTTGCAATGGAGATGTCCAAGGTATAAGCCTGTGGGGACCCAACCTTCACAACCTGCTAGCAATCTTCTTGAAATAGATAAGGGGAAGAGCATTTCTCTTGAAGAGATAGGTGCGTCTAATGGTTTTGCTCCAGTCAAGGCTTGAAATCAGAACAGGTGTCAAAAGAGGCCTTTTAAAGAAAGGTAAGATGAAGGTACCTTTAACAAATTTGAGGTTTTGGATGAGCTCAGCCAACAGGAGGTAAACCCAGGTTTGACCAACCTAGATTAGGGGGTTGAGGGATTAGCTCAAGATGACCTTGTTCTTGATTCTTCTTTGAATCCACACAAGGATGATTGTCTGCACATGGAAGTTGATCAGCAGATGGTGGTTTCAGAGGTGCAAGCACCCTCAACCATTGTTACAATAGTAGGTGAGGATTATTCTCTTCCTAGTCAGAACACTGGTTCAGACCTAGCTAAGAAGGCCAAGCCTCCCCCAAAATTGGGCATCATGCAAAAGGATATTAAGAAGGGTGGGGCAGAGAAATTTTCCAAACCTGGCAGAAAAAAGGATGTGGAAAAGATTAAACTGGCAGGCGAGAATTTGGTGGAGTCAGGGTCAGTAGAGACTCTGGATTCTCTTTTTTCAAGCCCCTTGAAATGATTGTTCTGTCATGGAATGTACGGGCCTTGAACAATGGCCCTAGACAAAAAGCGGTTCATGATTTAGTTAGAAGGCAAGGTCCTGATGTCTTCTTTTTGTAGGAGACTAAGTTATCTATAGAGAATATGCAAGGATTGGCACCTAGGTTGTGGAGGAGCGGGGAGTGCCAGTGCATTGGAGCTCATGGAGCTTCTAGGGGTCTGGCATGTTTATGGAATCCATGAAGAATCCGACCTCTTTGGTGGATTTCTTCTAAATCTTCTATGTCTATGATTGCTACTAGTTTTGAGATAGGGGAAGTCATTCTATTTTCTAATATATATGCTCCTATGGATTTTCAGGGTAAACAAGGTATGTGGTCCCATATCAGGCTTATCCATAGCATGACACCTTTTCATCCATGGATTTTGGCTAGAGATTTCAATGCTATTTGTGAGTTGGCTGAGAAGCGAGGTGGTACTAGAAGGTTGGAACCCTCTGCACTACTGCTTCATGACAATATCAATACATTGAATCTTGTTGATATCAAACCCAACAATGGTCAGTTCACCTGGAACAAT
Source organism: Sequoia sempervirens (assembly GCA_007258455.2). Lineage (NCBI taxonomy): Eukaryota > Viridiplantae > Streptophyta > Pinopsida > Cupressales > Cupressaceae > Sequoia > Sequoia sempervirens. Next base: position 60,217 of record VDFB02040522.1, on the reverse strand, counting down.
CGTCGGGTTGGTGATTTTTGCATTGCAAAAAGATTAGATCAATTTCTGGTTTCCTGTTACTAGGTTGGAGGGATGTGGTCATCTTACTTTGAGATCTTGGATTGGAGTGGATCAGACCACTGGCCTATTAAGCTTGCTACTGAGTCAACTCATGTGCCTTGTATGCCCTCTTTTAGGTTCCAACTCATGTGGTTGTGGGATCCTTCTTTGAATGCCTTTGTGACTGACTGGTGGAAGAAAGGTAGACCAGCTTATGGTACGACAATGTATTCCTTTGCTAAGCTACTTCAATATGTTAAATATGAGCTCAAACGGTGGAATCGTCAGTACTTTGGGAATGTCTTCCATGCAAAGGTGATGGCTCAGGCAGATTTGGATGGTATCATGAGGAGGTTAAGGGAGGATGGGGTGACGGCCGAGTTGCTTCAAGATGAGGCTCGGGCTGCGAAAACTCTTGAAGAATGGGAATTGCGAGAGGAAATGTATTGGAAACAGAAGGCTTGCATTGAGTGGCTTCAGGAAGGGGATAAAAATACAGCTTTCTTCTTCAATTCAGTGAAAGCCAGGCATCATGGTAATTCTATCTCTGGTCTACTAAATGATAGGGGAGACCATCTTTCGTCCTTCCCGAAAATATCAAGGGAGGCGGTGCAATATTTTGAATCTCTTTTTAGGGAGGACTCGCAAGGGGGGTCTCCAGAGGAAGCGCAAATTCTTTCTTGTATCCCCTCTCTCGTGTCTGGAGATTTGAATCAACAACTCATGAGTGATATCTCACTTGAAGATCTTGAAGGGATTGTTTTCAATATGAAGAAAGGGAAGGCACCTGGTCCAGATGGCTTCCCGATTGAGTTTTTTCAAGAATTCTAGGATATCATCAAACTTGACCTCCTAGTAGTGTTTCAAGAATCTCAACACAATAAGTAGATGCTAAGGGCTCTAAATGCTACCTTTCTAGCTCTTATTCCCAAGAGTGAGGGGGCAGATAGATTAAGCCAATTTCAGCCCATTTCTTTATGCAATGTAATTTATAAAATTATTTCTAAGCTTATTGCTGACAGGTTGAAAAAGGGGCTTGAGGAGCTGATCTCTGAGGAAAAAAGTGGTTTTGTAGTTGGTAGGAAAATTCTGGATGGGATTGTTATTGCAATTGAGGTCATCCATTATATGGCCAGCTCTAAAGAAAAAGCGATGTTTATCAAACTGGACATGGCTAAGGCATATGAAAGAGTTAGGTGGTCCTTCCTTCATAGGGTTCTTGGTGCTTTTGGTTTTGCTGAAGAATGGATTCAATGGGTTTTGAGTTGTGTTACTTCAGTCTCTTTCTCTGTGCTTATCAATGGGAGTCACTCTGAGTTATTTGGTGCTTCTAGGGGGCTTCGTCAGGGAGACCCTCTTTCCCCTTATTTGTTTATTCTTTTGGCTGAAGGTTTGGGGAGATGGATTAAATGGAGTGTGGAGTCTGGTCTCATTCAGGGTTGGAGGTGGGGTGGCACCTTACCTTCACAAACTCACTTACAATTTGTGGATGATACTGCTTTGATGGGGATAGCTACAATGCAAGAGGCTTCTAATTTACAAAAATTGTTGGATGTTTACCTGGTTGCCTCCGGTCAACAGATTAATGAGGGAAAGTCTTCCATTTTCTTCTTCAACACTTTGGGCCCCATTCAACAGAGGATTGCCCAAACTTTGAGATTTCAGATCAGGACTCTCCCATTGACTACCTTGGCATTCCCATCTCAGTAAGTAGATTGCCTAGGGGGTCTTGGCAGATTATTTTGGATAAGTTTCAGGCGAAAGCTAATCACTGGACTCATTGATGGTTATCCTTTGTTGGTCATGTCCAGTTGATTAAGTTAGTGGTGCAGGCCTTGTCCATTTATAGATGCATGCTCCAGGTTGCCCCTATGGGCTTTCTTAAGGACCTAGATTCTGTGGAGAGACAATTTTTATGGGTTGGTTGCTTGGAGTCCTCCAAATGGAGTCTGGTTAGATGGGAGGTTGTTTGTAGTCCGAAACAATATGGTGGACTTGATTTGAGGCAATCGGCTTTGACTAGGGAGGCTTTGGTTGCAAAACTGTATTGGCGGTGGTGTAATGAGTAGGATAAGAGTTGGGCCAGGGTTCTTTCTCAGAAGTATCTCCCAAGGATCCCTCAACCCAATATTTCTAGGTACCCCCTTGTGGGGAAGGGCTTTGTGATATGGGGCACCCTCAAAAAAGGGGTTGTGCTTATTAAGGAAGGATTATTTTGGATCTGCAAGAAGGGGACAAAGGTCCAGTTCTAGTCTGATTCTTGGGATGGTTTTCCTCCCATCACCACTTAGTTTCCCAACTTGTTGAATCTTTGTCAGAGATTTCTTGAGACTGGTTGGTCGCGGGTGAGTGATTTTAAGTCCTTTTCCTCTTGTGGATAGATGGAGATGGCCAAATGGAAGTCCCCGAATGAGTGGTTGAATGTTGGTTTGCATGAGGATTGTGTTGTGCTGCAAAGCATCCTCTCCAGTCGAAGATGTAGCTCTCTCTGAGATGATGACATGCTTCCCTAGTCCCCCAATCCTAAGGGGACCTATACTGTAGCCTCTGGTTATAGTGTGTTATTGTCTCTTAGGTTGGTTGGGCCTGAAATTCAGTGGTGGAAGAAGGTATGGAACAAGCTTTCCTGGCCAAAATGTAATTGTTTTGTTTGGATGTTGGCCTTGAATAAGTGTTTGACTTGGGATAACATTCAAAAGAGAGGTTTCCAGGGTCCTTCTATTTGTGTTATGTGTGGGGCTAATGAGGAGGACTCTACTCACTTATTTTTTTGTTGCTCCTTTCCCTCCAGCTTTGGCATTTTTGGTGGGGTGTTTGGAAGATTCTTTGTGTTCATGCTTCCTCCTTGATTGAATTTTGGTAGGGGATGGGTCGTCCCCCTTCTGTGGCCTCCTTTTTGCAGGAGGTGTGGTTTGTGGGGCCTATCTTCTTATTGTGGCAGATTTGGTTGGAACGCAATTGAAGGATATTTCATGGAGAATAGAGGCTGGTGCAACAAATTTGGCAGAGATTATTGGGCATGGTTCAAGAAACAGTGGAAGCTAGGTGTGAAGTGGAATTCCCTTTGGTGAAAAGGGATATAGATTTGGTGGAGAGGTTGGGGATTCATGGGTCATCATTGGCTTTGGCAAGGGCTAAGAGAGGACAACGAGAGAAGCAAAAAATTGATAGGGATGGCAAATGGAAACTTCCCCCATATGGTGTTTTGAAGATCAATACTGACGGATGTTCAAGGGGAAATCCAGGACCAGCTGGTATTGGGGGGATTGGTAGGGATTCTTTGGGCTCAGTGATCTTCCTCTTTTCGATCCATGAAGGGACACAAACCATCAACCTGGTGGAAGGGTTGGCTATTCTTGACGCTCTTGAGAGAGCTCATGCTTTGGGGTGGAGAAGGATATTTGGTGAATCTAATTCCCAGATATTGATCAATTTTCTTCTTGAGTGGAAAGTGGCAAATGTCAACTGGCAGTTGGATAGGTTTGCGCAACAAGTTTGCGGGTTAGTTCTTTGATGGAAATGATGACTTTTGTCCATATTCCAAGGGAGTGGAATAGGGTAGCTGACTATTTGGTGAAATGGGCTTCTAAGCATGTTGAGGGTTGGAGAATTGAGGAGTGGGAGTTGGTTCCTCAGGAGCTCCGTCTTGATTTAATGACTATTCTTGCTGAAGATAGGGTTGGGAATGGTGATGAATGATGGTGTTGGTTGTTTTATCTTTGTTTGGTTCATTGCTATTGTTTTTCCTTGGGACCTCGGTCCTTGGCTTCCTTTGTAATGTGGCTTTCTGATCTTCAATGAAGTTTTTACCCCTTTTTATTAAAAAAAAAAAAAATTTGAAAAAACTATCTAATATATATAAAAATTAAATGGAATAATATGAATCCACAAGATTATAGAAGGCTCAAATATTTCCATGGGATACCCAAGTTATGAGATAATTTATCCAACGGTAAAAGAATTCACAATTAAGTTATTTACAATTAGGGATTCAACATACAAGGCCTTTAATATTTAGTTGAGAAATATACAAGTTCTAATATAATTGATCTAATGTATAATAAAAAGGTAGTGATAATCATGCCACTTAGTTGTAAGTGACCTGAAGCAACAATAATAATAATATAACAAACAATAAATATGCATATAATCAATGAAAGTAAATAAATTAACTATAAATACACAAGCCCTAATTGTAAGTTAGGTGAGAAAATTATAATAAAATCGAGTTATAAATTTAGATTAGAAATTCATTGCATTTAAGTGATGCATAGCATAAGAAAATATAATATGTTGTTACACTTTAAATGCATAATTAGTGACAATCATGCCATATAGTTGTAGGAGACCTAAAATAAAAATGATAAAAACATAATGAAAAAGTAAATATGCACATAATTATTGCAATAAACTAAATTAACTATAAATATATGATTCCTAACTCTAAGTTAGGTGAGAAAATTCTAATAAATCAAATTCGAAAAATAGATTAGAAATTCATTACATTCAAGTGATCCCTATCATAGAAAAATCAAATATATTTTCACATGTTGAATACACAAGTAGTCAAAATCATGCCAAATAGTTATAGGATCATGATGAAAGGTATTTTCATGATGAAAGGTATAATGAAAATAGGAGTATAAAGCCATAAATAAATATTCATCTATAAAAAAGAGTGAAACAAATTCTATCTAACATGTTTGGTAGTTAAGGGGATAGCAAAAATGTGATTAAGTGGATGGTTTAAGGGAAAATTTAACCAATTATTAATTGGCTAGGGGCATGGTAATAGTTATTAATCCACTATAAATTTACTTAAGTTTAAATAAGTCAATAAATCAAATCTAAAAGTTATTGAAGTAAATTAAAATTACCTAATATTTGGAATGTAGTTAGGAGATGATTTAAGGGGAGCTAAGAGGATGGATTAAGGGGACGTGTAGGGAATTACTATTTTCTAAGGGTGCACTAGAAAATCAATTAACTATAAATCTACTTAATCTTAAACTTACTAGCCCAAATTTTAAAGTTGTTAAAATTATAATGTTACTTTTCTCCCAAAGTTAATTAATTAAGTATTTTTAGCATATTTAAATATGGTTAATATCATTCAAAATAATTTACAATATGTAATGTGATCAAACTAGATATGAATTGTAATACCCCTCTGTTTTTCTTTCTGGCTGGATAGTGTGTCCTTGTTTGCTTTGATGTGCTTTTTGGTTATTGAGATACTTTATCATGTGTGTGTTATTTGATAGCTATTTATAGAGCGATAGTCTATTTGTGTGATGTGATGTATCTTATCTGATGCTTTATTTATCATGTTTTAATTGGTGTAATGATGATAGTTATTGTAACATGTTATTGCATGAGATATTTGTTTATGATGGAATTGTCAGTCTATGATGAGTGTATTGGTGAAGGGGATGAGATCGCATCACTCACTTGCGAGTGCCCTACAATTCCACAATTTCCTCTTCACGGTGTGTTTTATTATGTTATATCTATGCATGTTCGATATACTCTTGGTTCGCAGATTAACAGGTATAGGACATCGATTCCACCTAGTTTCATAGGTTCGAGAGTGTCCATTTTCCAATGGTATTCAATTGGGAGATAGTAGCTAGGTTTTTCATGCCAAGTCATCACCCTAGTCATAGTGTGTCATCGGGTGTTAGTCGGGTTAAGTTGCTTCTTTGTTGTTCATCTGTAACACCCTATTGTGCGAACCCCAAAGGACAATTAAAAACAACAATTACTATACAATTTTTTTTTAAAGTAAATCTAAACATACATGAGATGCACATTGATTCATAAGTCATAAACTCAATTAAACAAATCCATTAACAGTTATGTCCCTTGGGGTACACAAGGAGTCATTATGAAACTTAAATCCATACAACATTGATAAAGAATGAAATCCAAAGATATAATCCAAAACAAAGTAAACATTTACGAATGTAACACATACATGAAAAAAAATTAATAAGAAACCATCCATGTACGAATATACAACATATATACATAATTACCTCAAAACTCAAAATGATAAACTTTATATTATCATATAAACTCAAGGGACATATTTCCACAAATACAACGTATCGAATAACAACTGCCATGGATCAAAAGCCGCACAAGGTATTGTTGATGATGTTTTTTGCACAACAACAACTCAAACATAATATGAAATCCTATCTCTCTTGAAAGGTAAATCTCTATCAACCTCAAGAGATAACCCCAAGGTCTCTAATGTCAGGTCTTGACAATGCATAAACAACTCAGTGATAAATGTGAAAATGCTAGTAATCACAAGGGGACCTTATTACAAGCAAAATATTGAATCTCAATTTATCAGATCTAACACTGTAATGATACTCCAATACTAAACTTAATCCAACGATCAAAGAAATAGCAAAAGGCAAGGGTTTCAAAGAAATCTCTAAACTTAATATTAAACCTAAGATCAGTAATGCAAATGACAAAATACTTGAAATGGACCAGTCCCTCAAAACTAATCTCTACTTGACCCAGATAAATCTGCAATCTTATAGAAACTATGCAATCTTCTAAGGTGTTAAAATTTTCAAATCATGAAGATTCATTCAAACAACCTTATTGCAGTTGAAATGAACAAATCCTCACAATTGAACTAAGCACAATGAATATGAAGTCCAGGCTAACTTTGCAAAGCAACTAACAATTAGTTGGTTGCGAAAAGTATGGACTAAGGGATTGCTACAAAATTCAAGTATCAAATCACAAACATTATTAAATAGAATCTAATTTAAATACTAGCCTCCTCAAAGAAATTTTAAAGATAGAATAACAAGAACCATGCAAGATAAAATAACACAAGTATGGCACCGAATCACAATGTCATTACTTGCATCAAATTATCCACTGTAGCAATAATTCTAGCTTTCTGTTACAATATTTTCCTGAGAAAAACACTTAATTTGATTCTAACTATCTTTTCCCTATATCAATCTCTATATTCTAACCCTTACAAATGAGGTGAAATGCCCAATATATAGAATCCCCTAGAAAACCTGTCGGCCCGGCAAGAGTTTTGCAATATTAATTAGGCACCACTAGTCGGCCAAAGAAAGTAAAAATGAAATAAATGAATGCATTAAATGCATGAACTACACCCAAGTCGACCTGGGATTCCCAATGCAGGGCGAGATAATGGGGAAGCACAAATCTCGATGTAGTTGGGCATTAAATGCCTTCCCCTTTGTCTTTATTTCCATCCATCCCTTTCATGGACTTTCAAGAGCGCCCTATCCAAGTCGGCCACAGGTGATAAAGGAAAAACCCTAAGTCATATTTCAATTGATACAATCTCCTCCCTTGATTGTTTTACCGACCTACCCCAATCCACCTTATATGTTAGGTATTTGTCAATGACAACAATGTATGTGACCGCATCATCTAATTGATGCTCAGAAATGGAATCATCATTAATTGGGGCATAAACATCATGCCACCACTTCATCAACTGTTCCAAGCTCAAGTACCTGGGTGTGATCTTCCTTCTTCCGGTCATAATTTCAAAGAAGGTAATGGATCCATTGTTAACACTGACTAGGGTATCATCAATATGCCTCCTCTGTTTGTAAATCTTCTTCAACAATTTCTACCTAATCTACAATGCCTCATACCACTCCCATGGTTTGGAAGCTCTGGAGGAAGGAAGAATTCCATCACTTACCAACTTATCTCGGGTGTACTCCATGATAGTTCTGGTTTTCCGCAGTAGGAGATCTTTGTCTTCCTTATCTTGTGCCAACACTTCCTTCAACAAACCGGTTGCCCTTATAGCATCCTTCCCAGTTGACAGAATCTCCTTAATGGCCTCATTACCTTTGGTCCACACCCCTTGCAGTCAATTCAATGAGGCAAGGTTGGAAGCCTTCATCTTTTCAAGCTCAGTAATGGTCTCCTGAGGCAAAGGATTCATAGCAGAAATTGAAGGGTTAATGGATTTTAGGGGCTTCATTAATTCCTCCAAGCATTTATTGAGATTTTCATTCTCTTTCTTCAACTCATGCTTGGTCTTTATTTCCTTCCTCAGCCTGCCCATGATGACTATACTAGAACCCTCATAATCCTCAATATCCTATTCAAGAGAAGTAGGCCCCAAGTTGAAAGTATGCACATTATAATCCTTTCCAGCCACATTATCTCTATTTTTATTTGGAGCAGGGGTGGCAATGTGAACAACTCTTTTATGAGCTTCATCCCTTTCAATCTTTGAAATCACCCTAGCCTTCTTTTTACTTTTATCTTTTATGATTTTAGCTAGTAGCTCATCCCAATTTGGTGGACTATCTTCTACAACAACCTGCTTTCTCCTTATTTCTTTATCCAACCAACAAGGAACAGTGGATTCCAATTGTACCTCACTTTGTTTCTCCTCCTGTTGATCCTTAGGTGCCTCCTCACTCACATTCTATTTCTCAAGAGTTTCATCCATCTTACTTTCTTCTTCTTCAACATGTTCTTCCTTATGCTCAGGTGAGGGGACCTTTACTATTTCTTCTTCGCTTGGAGGGACTTCTTTAGTTCTAACAAGGGAATCCACATATGCAACCAAAGGGGATTGCATTATCTTTTCAACTTCTGCTTCTGCACTATGAAGATCACCTTCATGAAACTCCTCTCCTTCAGTATTCGGATGATCTTCAACATCCTCTAACTCACCTAGTTTTCTTTGAGCTTCATGAGTGGAAAGCACATCACCATGATGCTCCCCATGAGAAACAACTGGAGGAAGGTCCACCTTAGGCACACTATCCTTAGGAGAAGAAGTCCTAGACCTCCTTGTATACACCCTAGCCTTCTCCTCTGAACTTTCAACATTTACCACCAATGGGGTAACTTCCTCATCTCTCTTAGAGCTCGCCTTCTCCAACAACCTTATGACTCTTCTCTTTTTGGGTACAAGATATCAACTTCAAGACCCTGCCCTTCAGTTTCCTCCTGCTCGGACTTCTTAGTTCTTGTCCTCTTCTTAGCCTTTAGCTTTCTCTGCTTTTCTATTTCTTGGGCTTCTGTTTCTTGAACACCTTTGATCTTGATTTTGAAAGGAGAATCCAATTTACCCTTTCCCTTAGGGCCCTATTCAGTTGATTCCTTAGAAATTGAGTGAGGATCTAGGTCTCCCATTAGTTCATAGGTACACTTCACTCCCTCATTTTCTAACTACCACAACTTATGCTTTATCCACATCTTGGTGGATTTAATAACTGGATCCATCAATTATTTTAATTCTGTCTTTTCTTCTTCCAACCAATCTATATCACCAATTGGTATGTCTTTTATTGCCTCATAAGCATGATCCTGGATCCAGTTTCCATCATCATCAAGCTGGTCTGGGACTTCCCTCACATTGTATAATCAGATTGACTCTACTGGCAACCAATAAAACTTCTTCCTGACCTAAAATTCATCACTACAATTGGCCCAGTAGTCCTCGAAGTCGACCTTATGGCTATATTATTTGCTGGCCTTCTTTTGGGCTTCTCCTGTAATATCAAATCTGGACCTCTTGGAGTGGAAAGATAGACCAAGGGTACTCATTTCTTCCTCTGAAGCCTGGGCAGAACCAATGGAGGGACAAACCTCCCCAGTTCCAATCCTTAGTGGGAAATCTCCACCAAAACCAGTCTTATGCTTGTCCCTCTTAACAATGGCATCAAAGTCACAAATCTTCCTAGTGACTTCCAAGAGTATGATGTGATCAGTAGGATATCTTGGAAGTCTGTATGGGGCTCTCTGGCAACCATCAATCCAAATGTAAGAGAAAGTTGGGAACTGAATAAACCAAGCCCCATATTTCCTGATGAGTTCATTTGCTTGATCTTAAACTCTCACATGTTCTGCACCTTGAAGTAATCTAGTAATGTGCATGGTGAATGCATCATTCACCCTCCTATAGCTTGAGCTTCCTACATACAATTGAGGGTAAACCTCATAGATGATATCCTGTCCAAAGGTGCCCCTTGTACTCAAACCTTTATAGGGGTGGAATCTACCAAGTGCATAGACCAAATATGAAGTCATTATGAAGGTCTTTGTTTGCAACACATTGGACAACTGCCTGTGAATTGCCTCACTAATGACCCCTACCCAATGGTAGTTAATCTTCTCCTAATCCATCCTAGCAATTACATGGCATATCCAATTCTCAAACATTACAACACTCTTCAATCCCACTACCCTACTAAGAAACGTGATGGCATCATAGTACTCCTTCTTGAACTTTGCTTTGAATAGTTGCTTGGGAAATTTGGAATAGTGAGACTTGGGCTTCTCCAACCAAGAATTGATAAACTATTGTGACTTCATAGTCTTCTCATCATAGAACTTCTGAGTTTCCTTTATGTTAAATCCCACCACATGAGACCTGTCTGGCATATCAAAGATTTGGGCAATGGAAACAGGATTGAGATTCGCTACAACTCTCCCTTGAGGACCAATCATTCTCTGTGTATCTCGATCATAGTGTCTAGCATACTCAAGTACAAGCTCATAACACTACACCATGGAAGGGAAACTAGCTACATGGGACAAGCCTGATTCATTCATTCTTCTAGTCACCAAGGGAAGATCTTCGACCACTATTCTTTCTTTAAATTCTTCATAATCCCAGAGGCCAATGTTTGTATCAGTCACCTCTGACCAGACTGATGTGATCTTACTCTCAAGGACCTTTCTCTTAATGTCCAGCTTAATCCTTTCTACATCAGACATCAAAGACCTAGCTGCTACTTTGCTAGACTCAACCTTCACTCAACATGAAAATCACAGTAAAAACCACAGGAGGGAAACATTAATCCATCAAAACATCGTTAGAATAAACCTCATGCAATCAAGGTGTTATTACAATTCATATAAAATGGTCATAACAAGTTTCGGGTTTTAGGACCATCCGCGAAATTTGAGCCAGAGAGGAATTTCAAAAAATTCTAGGCCAGATAGATTCCAGCGAAATAGTCATAGAAACACCTACTAATAATTAAATCTGATCATTATCAATCAAAAAACTTCATAAGAGATCATAAAATAGCATGAAATAATAATAAAATGCATTGAAAATCACTAACACATATGCTACTCCATATTTTACTGCACTTCACCAAATTTCGGGAAAGTCCTCCAAAGATGTATTTCTGCGAAGGCATAGACACTTCGCTAAATCTAGAAAAAACAAGGAACCAAGGACTTTGGGAAAATCTGGTGTTAGTGGAAATCCGCGGATAACGTAAAACTCTGACAACATGCAGATTCCGAGAACACAAAGGAAATTGGGGAAATCCACCAAAGGTGAATTTTCGCAAAAGGGACGATACCTTGCATACTTCATAAAATCTTGGCGAGACAAGACTATGAGAAAATTTGGGGTCAACGGAAATCCATGGAATATATGAAACTCTGAAAGTGATAGTGGATTCTAGAAAAGCAGAAGAAACTAGGAAAATCCACCAGAGGCGAATTGTCCTGAGGGAATGAAAAATCCCGGACTGAGGCCAAAAGCCGGATTGCGACATGAAATCGCAATTTCACACACAACATCACATTGTTCATGGATTTCAGAAATTTAAGCCTAGGGCAAGCTTAATATGGGCTTTCTATAGATTCTCTCAACATTCTAAGCCAATTCAAGAGCACACTCAAGATAAATGACAATGCCCTAAGTTAAACCCTATAGATCTTCCATTAAAGCATAGACGAGCTCAAAATTAAAACACTTCAACTACTAATTCTCGACTAGGGGATTAGTCACAACTCTCCAGCAAGTCACATCAGAATGCAAATAGATAAAGGACCTTAAGATTCACTTGGGAGGTGGTAAATAAAATAATTTTACACAACCCTAATCATGAAAATGCCCAAATAATGCAGAGAATTCAACCTAAATAATCCCTATAAGATTGAAGCTTATCCGCAACCATCAATTAAAAGCAAGGAGATTGAGAACATACCATTTTAAAGCCCAAATTGGTCCCAAAAATGGCGAGTGCGAATGGGATGGCATCCATAAAGAACAGGGGCAAGAATGTGCAAGAAATCGCCACTAAATCGATCAATTCAAACCCAAATTCCCCAAATCCAATCAAAAGCTCAAAGAGAAAACTCAAAGGATGCAGTCCTCAACTCAAACAATGGCAAATAATGAGCATGATAGCATAAAAGACCTCAAAAATCAAGTTAAATACATCCTTCAAAGCACGTACGAAGTCATTAATGCAATTGACAAGACAATCAGAAAACCTGGGAATCCAACAACAGGGTGGAATCCGCAAAAATCAAGCCCACGTGAAAATCCATGAATACTAAAAATCTCTAAACAACAGTGTCTAGCCGGAGTCCAAGCAAGATCTGGGAAAATCCGACCAAGGTGGAAAATTCCGAATCCGAGTGAAAATCCAAAATTTATCTAGAACTTAGGATTTTCAATGAATAAACTGGGGAAAACACTTAGGCAGTCAAAATAAGCATTTAAGCACATGCCTAAATAAGATAAAACCTCAAAATGAAAGGGCCAAGACACCAAAATGAAAGAGAAAGAGGGTCCCTGCCTTCAGCGGGGCGTTTGTGAAAACTGCACAACAGGTATAACATTACATTTCATTACAATGTTCAAGAGTAACAATGATACAACAGTGTTCTCCAACATGAATGTGAATCCATGTAGAAAGATATAGCTGAATAGATGAATACAAAGTATCATAACTGGCTCAAAGACGAATACAACTTTAGAGTCACCACAACTGGCACCAATCCGCACCTCTCAATCCTCAACTGGGGACCCAATGGGGTGCTTAGCACATTCTGCTTGACCATGTGAGTCTGAAGACCCACCCCCCGTGCTCGGAGCTGGCAAGAAAGAGACCTCAACCAAGAACATCAAAACAAGGAACCACAAGACTCAACATCATACAAAATATCATATTAACAATAACTCCAAAAGAAACAACAAAAGATTTCATAGATCATAAACGACAACAACCAAGATCCAATCATAGTAAACACAAGACCATAAAAATAAATCATAGATAAATCAAAAGCAACAATCATAATCACTTGCAAAGTAAATCCAAGACCACAATCGTAACACACTTCCAAAGGCAACCAAAGAAACAAAGCATAAGGGCAACTAGTGGAGAGTGTCATGGCATAGTCCTACATGGGTTATCCTGTGCTCTTCCTCCAAGTACCGGTTGTACCAGGCTACTTGAGGCGCTGACCCCCATCTATGGTTATCCTGGCCCTTCCTCCTACTTGAGGCACTAGCCCCATAGGGTGACTCATGCAGAGCCGTTAACCTCTCATGAGGATGAGGTAAAAACTTTTCCAACCATGGCCTTCTCATTCTTCCATTAGTCTATGATAAGCCTAATGGATAGACAAGGTATCCAATATTATTTTATTATGTTATTACTACCCATTCCCCTAAGTTCAATTAATAGGTTTTCACTTGTTAAGCTAACTCTTACATGGGTTATCCTATGCTCTTCCTCCTAATTGAGGCGTCGGCCCCCATGAAGAGCCACTCTCCCTAGAGACCCAAAACATAAACTAAAATCCAATGGTTGTACTACATAAAATGAACATTAGATCTCAACAGAGAAACATGTGAGACATTACCCATCTCGCTATAAACACATAATCAGAGTCTCAACAATTCCCGTACAACCCTTTCAAAATCATGATACCAAAACACTTGCCACATCAAGGGCACATAAAGAGAGAACATCAACTGTCAATCATCTCAAGCCTCTGGAAGCCAAAAGAACGACAACCCACAAACGAGGGTAAAATGAAGCAACAAGAGTTTTTCCCCAATAATTCCAACACAAGGATAAGATTTCCCTCAAATCTGAGATTAACTCAGAAAAGCCACACAAAGAAAGTTTCATCAAACTCCATCCACAAATCAACAATGGTGTCACCTCAAAAGGGATTCATAAAAGAAAATCAACCTTTAATTCAACAATAATCACTCAATATCCAAAATCCATTAACTAGGCATTCCACGGGAGACCTCAATTTTCTCCTCATAAGAATCCCTTATAGTGGCACATAAATCACCTTCATAAAATCAGAAACATGGCAACGACAAAAATTATCTATTCACATTCTCAATTAAAAGAAACCAACCTACTCAACAATCAAAACAATTACAATCTCAAGGTTCTAAATAACTATCCATATAAGAACCTCATTTATTAGGAACTCGGATTGTCATAAAGTTATCCCCTAACTAACAATCCAAGTGAAATAATTAAGAACGAAATCTCAATTCAAGAACAATTTATTTCGTTTATGCAAATTTATAAAACTACCAAAATGAAGACAAATAGAGTTTACAACAATACTTAACCATGACCAAAGATGCCGATTAATTCTAATATACACAATTCCACTATTAAAGAGTTCAATACAACCACCCATTACGAGATTACCAAATGCAACCATATAACTAAACTCTCCAAGGCTCCAAAATATAAATAAACCATTTCCCTCTAAACATTGCTCCCCTAATTAATCAATTTACAAATCAATTTCACTAACCAACTATAAGGTACTATAATCACTAATCTTATAATCATTCCATCCTATCTATTTTACAAAACTACATGACTAACTATATTTTGTTTCATCAATTCCTAACTAGACATCTCTAATTTCCTTTATAAGAAGAAAACCAACTATAACTTAATTCCCAAATTTTATCAATAACAATCAAATACATTTTATCTGTTCAATTAGAAGTAATTTAAGATAACTTATGGAATTCTCTAAACATATTTTCTAGATATCCCAATAAATATTTTATCACATGCACGATTCTTTCACCAACAAATCAAAAGTAATGAACTTCAAGAACATTTAAACCATTGCTTACATTTTACTTCTCTACTCATGATGGTTTATTTAAAATATTATGAGAGACTATATTAGCATATTTTTTTATTATCTAAGTTCACTATTACACAACCAATTATATTTCCCTTAAGTATTTATTTATTTATTTAATTTTTCTCAATTCCCACTCATCTAACATATTCCTTTGTTTCCCCTTTTCATCTATATTTACATTTAAAGACTATTTATCTATATGAAAGTAATTCAGATTCCCTAGACCTTTTTGATACCCAATAAACCAAAATCAAAATTAATTCACTCTATTCTAGCTAAATTAATAAATATAATTTAATCCAAAAGAAACATCTATAAAAGAATCCAAATTTTATTCATCTTAAATAGTACTTTTAATTTCCTTTCACTATTACCTTCCTAATTTCTTCTAGTCAAGGAAATGAACCTCTGAGTAACTCTAGAAAATCTTTTGAATATTTCAAGACAGATTTCAACGTTTAAAAAAAGACTCATTAAATAGACCAAAAACATCAGGAACAAGGTGTGTGGACTAACTAACAGAATTCCTCAAAGAATTCTAGTTTCATGGAATGCGTTGAATGTAGGATATACACAAAATGGATTTTGCAAGGAAGCTCTCAAAAATTTTGAATTAAAGAAGCCAGTTAAACCTGTGGTGCCTGATGAATCATACCAGATTGAAGGCTGGGGTTTTCCATCATTAAAATAGAGACAATGTTCTTAAAAGAAATAAACTAAAAAAAATGCTTGCACCATAATACTGTGTCAAGGAAAATTTGTATGCAAAAATGCGAAAGCATAGGCAAGGCACATATACTATTGATGATGGAGTCAGAGAGATTATTCAAACCTCTACCACGTTCCATTTTCAAGTGTTGATGTTGTGACAGGTTGATAATGAAATCAGAGAGATTATTTAAACCTTTAAACTACCTATTATGTTCAACTGCTACGGCCAAGACAGGCTGACAATGGTATCAGGAGATTATTTAAATTTCTACAGCATTCTATTTTCAAGTACAGTAGATGGGGCAGGTTGCAAATAGAATCAAGGAGGCTATTTAATTTACTACACCTTTGCAAGTCTAAAAATTACAGCTATGATAGGTCGCCAATGGTATCAGGGAGGTTATACAATGCCTGGACTATAAATGTTGTAACTGTGACGGGTTTCCAAGTATATAGAAAGTGAATATTGGAATTTGGAAATATCGCCATCTACTTGCATTATTATCAAATCCCAAATTTTATCCACAAGACAATGCTCGATCTATTAGATAGAACGCGTCAAAGCGACGTCACCTCAAGAATAGTATAATCACAGGAAAAGCACAAAATAGATTTGTCGAAGCGGCTTACGAAACTTTCAAGCAAATGCAATTGGAAGAGGTAAACCAAATACCACAACTTTTACAACATCCTCGTTGTGCCAAATGGGGCTTTGGAATAGGGTAAGAATGTTCATCAAGCATGAAGGGTAGAGGATTTTCACAGAACTTGAAGATATAAAAGCTACGGTAGACATGTATGCAAATGTGTAAGCATAGAAAGGGCATGCGAACTACCTCACACACATTCTTAGAAGAAAAGTGATCTCATGTCCTGTAATGAATGCATTATATACACAAAAATGGATTTGCAGAGAGGGCTTAAGAAACTTACATGCAAAGGCAATGTGTAGAAGGAAACCCCCTTCTCCTCCATCCGCTGCCTTGCTCTCCCTTCATTCCCATCTTGTTCCATATATTGTTGTCTCCCCAAAGAAAGTATTGGAGATGGTTTTTCTTTCATGCATCTCCCCCAAATCTTTTCATTTTCCAGATTCAGAGTAAAGCCAGTGCGATGCAGCCAAACATACCAGACACGTGGCCATTAGAACAAATCAGTTACAAAGCATTCAATTCGAACAAATTAGTTACAAAGCATCCAATTAGAACAAATTAGTTACAAAGCATCCAATTAGAACAAATCAATTACAAAGCATCCAATGCATGCTCTCCTTCAAATACTTGTCACTTTTCCTTGCAGGCGGTTACAAAATCATTAGATGCAAATGCCTAAATATAGGTAAGGCATTGCATTTTAAGTTATTTATTATTTATTGCCCACACTTTTTATTTTATTATAATATTCAAGTTTAATTTATTTAATCCAATAATACTATTTTAATGTGATACCTACACAAAAACATTTATTGGCCAAAATGAATCAAATTAAACTAAACATTAATCAAAACCTATCCTTAAGGGAAAGTCAACACGCAAGACCACAATCACGGAGGGGCATTACATAATCTCTCCTTGATTTTATTTAATTGCAAGTTGGAAAAGGTAAATAAAAGGCTTTATGTATTTAATTTGTTTATTAAATAAATCTAGTTATAATGTTAGAAATGTTATTTAATTTATTAATTAATTTAATTTAATTAATAAAATAATCTAATCTTGGATTAGATTTATTTTATTGATTAATTAAATTAATTGTGTTGAAATGAATTAAGTTATCCATTTTGGAATTAAAAGTGTTAAATTCTTTTGAAAAGAAAATTTTAAAGTTTTAAATGCTTTTTGAAAAGAAATTATTAAAAGCTTTAAATTCCTTTTGAAATAGAATTTTTTTTTTTAAAAGTAATAAAGTCATGTTGAAAAGAAATTTGATTTTAATTTTTTTTTTTTTTAAACAAAATATCCTCAAAATGGATAGAGGAGAAATAACTATGGTGGTTGTGGGATATTTTGGGGAAAGTTGACTAAATTTGGGGAAGATATTTCTTTCTTTTTAAAAAAAGAATTGTTGTTAAAAAGAAATTAAGGCTTTCTTGTTTTGGGGAGATGCATTTTGGATTTGGAGTGAAGTCTTTGGAGGAATTTTGGCAAATTGGAAATTGCAACTAAACACCAGATTTCTTCTTCAAGCTTCAAACAGGTTCTCTCTTGTTTTAATGAATTGAAATTTAGGATTTTCAATTTGAAAACTTGCTTGGAAACAAATTTGAAAACCCTCATGAAATCATGAAAGAATTTATATTCTTGGGGAAAAAACAAACTCTTTCAATTGAAATTCTCAAGTTTAATAATAGAAAATGGAAAGGAAACAAAAAGAAATTAGGAAAACCTCTCTTTTGGATTTGGAGATTCCCAAAAATTGAAATCAGGAAATCATGTTGAAAATTAATTTTATTGTAAATTTCCTGTTGAAAATTTGTTCAATTTGACTGTAAAATGGAAATTTAGATGTATATATATATATATATATATATATATATATATATATATATATTTTATGTAT